>OX393549.1:73925831-73983331 GCA_947650365.1 Chamaelirium japonicum | reverse complement strand
TGTAACAGTTGCAACTCGAGGACTTAATTAGCAATACCAAATAATGGAAACCTATGAATCCGGATCTATACCAAAACTATCAAGCATCTACATAAAAATAAATCAACTTCTTTCAATTTAATCCAATGTCACAGAGAATTACAACTTCTTTCATCACAGTAGTTCTATGTGATGAAATATGACGCATTACATATCAGAGTGAGAGAGAGAGAGATCCACATATCTAATAATAAAATTTATCCAATATAATCTACTAACATGGACAAAGATACCAAAGCAGAGCCCCCTTTTCTTTAGCTTTGTACACTGTCCCCTCAATGAAACCTAATTCATCTTTCTCAACACTCCTCGACTCTTCCCAATTTTCTAGAGCGTCTTGCTGACTCTCAATTAGAGAGCATCCTGGGTATCAGATGAAATACCAAAAAGCCAAATGACTATAAAGTGAGATTTGAATATGCTTCATAGTGATGCTTACATAAGTACTAATGATAAAATTTTAAGACAATGCTCCTATCTTTCATATATCATTTCAAGAAATAACTTGGTAGTCATGAACAATTGGCACTCTTATCAAATAAAAGATGTAAACTGTGGGCATGAATTTTGAGTTTTTGTGGTTCAAAGTAATATCATAGCAAATTGGATATAAAATATGATTGCGAAAATATTTTTAACAAACGACTATGATCAGGACACCCATGATGGAGAGTTGAAACGAAATAAAAATTTTAAAATATAATAATCAATGGGTATTTATACGGGGCTTACCGGGTCTATCCATTTATAAATGGGTCGGGTACGGGTTTAGGGCCTAGACTGGATTTGTTAAATGGGTCGGGTCCTTGGTTTAGACGTTTTGGACATGACACGAAACCGGATATGACACGAAACCGGATAAGACTTCCATCATCAAACCAAATATTTTTATCATCGTATTTTTCTAAAATGTTAACTTATGAGCATATACAGGTTCAATCTGAAGATGATCCAATCAAGTTAGCAGAGGAAAGTCATGCAATATATTGTCCAATAGTACAAAGAAAAGAAAAGGAAAGAAATAAAATACCGCTGGTGACGAAGACGGCATCGCTCTCTTTCTCCTCCTTCCCTTCAAACCGAAAAGAAAAGGAAAAGAAAATCCATCCTCTTCCTTCCCCCTCGAGTTGATGTGACCGGCCCCCAACACATCAAAATTCTAATAGCTACTTCCAACCTTTTGAACTCCAAAAAAAGCTGAAATGGTTCAAAATGTACCCCATTCCGATCCATTGTACTTCATCAAATGCTTGTCGCCCCATATTCCCCAATTCGAATCCCAACCCCAACCCCAACCCCAACGCAACCACCTCTTACCATCCCAGCTGCTACACACCACCATTGAACACCACGACAACCACCATTAAACAGTACTTGCATAAAAAAAAACACATTTTACCGATTTGAATGACAAATAATCATGTTATAGAATCAACAAATCTGCATCTTAATTTCTTCAAAAAAGAGAAACTATGTGAATCAACATAAACCTCTTGTACCCAAATCTAAGCTACCAAAGAAAATATTGAAATTAGATTCATTGACTGGCTTTCAACAAAAAAATATTGGAATTAGATTCAATGGAAAACCCAACTCAAGATTTGAATTTGTGAAGAATTGGGAAGAGAAGATGAAGGATGAAGTTCGTTACATTGGGTTCAAGATTTCTTCGTTAAGAATCTGGATGTCTAATCCAATCGCCCCCTCTGCCATCAACCACACACCACTATCACTGCACGCAGGCAATAGAATTAGTCTGGAAAACTTAGCCCATTAGAATAGAGGGAGGCTTACCAGCACGGGATGGGCGACGACAATCACCACAATACCGGGCGGCGCCGGAGCGGAACCTGTGGACTAAAACAAAAACAGAAATTTTTGAGAAACGGAACAAAAATTATTAATAATTTAATAAACGGAATAAAAGTTGGATAATTAGAAAAAAAAGATTAGTATGCCATCTCAAATGGCGTAAAGTATTTACGCCTTTTGAGATGGCATAAAACTTAAGGGGTAAATTAAAATGCCAAAACTGCCCTTTTCTTTACGCTATTTCAAATGGCGTAAATTCCCTATAAATAGTTTACACCATAAAGTCCTAATAAGTTTTAGGATTTAGGGTTAGGGTTTAGGGTTTTAGGGTTAGGGTTTAGGTTTTAGGGTTAGGGTTTAGGGTTTTAGGGTTAGAGTTTAGGGTTTTAGGTTTTAGGTTTTAGGTTTTAGGTTTTAGGTTTTAGGATTTAGGGTTTATAATTTTAGGGTTTAGGGTTTAGAATTTTAGGGTTAGGGTTTAGGGGTTAGGGTTAGGGGTTAGATTTAGGTTTAGGTTTAGGTTTAGGGTTTAGGGGTTAGGTTTAGGGGTTTAAGGTCTAAAACCCTAAAACCTAACCCTAACCCCTAAACCCCTAAAACCTAAACCCTAAAACCCTAAAACCTAAATTCTAAAACCTAAAACCCTAAACCCTAACCCTAAATCCTAAAACTTATTTGGACTTTATGTCATTTTCAAAACTGTTCTCATCAGGTTCTAGAACTACACATGCATCTCCTCTTGATGTTTACAAAATAAGATTTTTGTTTGCAAACATTTGAAAACAAAAAGAAGTCATGGAATATGTGAAGGGATACATCTAATATGTGAAGGGATACATCTAATATCTAAAAGCAACATGTAGAGACCACAAATCAATGAATAAATGAAGGGAAAAAAATACCCTTGTGATCAAAATATCTAAAAGTTCCGCTGCATCCGACCACCACCGCCTCTCAGCCTTTCCACCGCCTTATGTCAGCTTGCAGGCCTGGCAACGCCCCATTTTTCCTCTGCAACCCACAACAAAAACTAAAAACCTAGTTTCAGATCGGATAATTCGGAAGAAAAAAAAGAAGAAGATCGTCCATCGTCGAGCTTACCTCCTCCCAGAGGGGCCCTTTCAGCCCCGGCTCCTGAAATCTGGGCTCCAGCCTGCTACGGACTCGGATCAGCGACTGGACCTCCGCTCTGGACGCCCCATTTTTCCTCTGCAACCCACAACAAAAACTAAAAACCTAGTTTCAGATCGGATAATTCGGAAGAAAAAAAAGAAGAAGATCGTCCATCGTCGAGCTTACCTCCTCCCAGAGGGGCCCTTTCAGCCCCGGCTCCTGGAATCTGGGCTCCAGCCCGCTACGGACTCGGATCAGCGACTGGACCTCCGCTCTGGACGCCCTATTTTTCCTCTGCAACCCACAACAAAAACTAAAAACCTAGTTTCAGATCGGATAATTCGGAAGAAAAAAAAGAAGAAGATCGTCCATCATCGAGCTTACCTCCTCCCAGAGGGGCCCTTTCAGCCCCGGCTCCTGGAATCTGGGCTCCAGCCCGCTACGGACTCGGATCAGCGACTGGACCTCCGCTCTGGACTCGGATCGTGACCAAATCGCATGAGAGAGAGAGAGGAAGGGGGTCGATTGCGATCGGAGATGGCTGCGATCGGGGTCGAAAAAAGATTACAATCAGCACTTATGAATTACAATCAGCGCTTATGAATCTCAAAAAAAGACTATTCAAAAAAAGATTACAATCAGCACTTATGAATCTCAAAAAAAGATCTGTCATGTTCAGAAAAAGAATGAAAAAAAAATGATTGTTCTGTTAAGAAAATGATTACAATCAGCGCTTATGAATCTCATCATATTAACAAAAGATGATTGTTCTGTTCAGAAAGAGAAAGGGAAAAAAAAGAAGAAAAAATCGATGACATGGGACCTCCATCTCTTGATCCTCTCGATTCTCTTGCAGCCTCCTCACTATCTCTCTTGCAGATGGGACCTCGATCTCCTGTAACCGAAGAGGCAGGAAAAAAAAATCAGGATATGTTGTGTTCATAAAGAGAGAGAGAGAGAGAGAAAGGGGAAAAAAAAGAGAAGGAAAAGAAAATGATGAAAAAATCGATGAGAAATTCATCACCTCCATCTCTTGATCCTCTCGATTATCTTGCAGCGTCCGCACTATCTCTCTTGCAAATGGGATCTCGATCTCCTGTAACCAAAGAGGAAGGGAAAAAAAAAATCAGGATCTGTTGTGTTCAGAAATACAGAGAGAGAGAAAGGGGAAAAAAAGAGAGAAAAAAAAGAAGATGAAAACTTGACAGGGGCTGCATGTTCTGGATAAGTTCCTGAAGTCAAATACAATGCCTTGTATCCGCAATGGGGGGGAAAGATCTCCATCTAGCAGGATTGTATATGAGAGCATGGAAAAAATATTAGAGAAAACAAACACTGAAGAAAAGGAAGGGGGGGCATCTTCTTTTCCTTCACCCATTCGTTCTCCCTACTCCTGCTCCCTTTCTTCTCCGTGCTTGCAGTCGATGCTGGGCCAGCATAGGACCTGGCATAATAAGCCAACATTCAATATAACTGCGATTCGGGAGCCATGCTAGGATGATGCCAACATTCGATGTAACTTGCATTTCAAGTATTACAGTGAACCAACCATATTTTACCGGTCGATCAGGTTCCTCACGTCATGAATGCCAAAGAACATAGGATAAAAACATTTAAAAGCAGTGGTAGCCCAACATGGAGATATTGGAAACATCCTGACTGGGCACCCGATCACAGTCGTCTAATGCCAACCATTCAGTTGTGACTTGTGAGCGTATTCCTCTGCTCAAGGTGGGTGCATTAGGCAGCAACTATTTAGGTGGCACGCCAGGATGATGCCACATTTGATGTAACTTGAATTTCAAGAATTACACTCAACCAACCATAGTTTGCCAATAGATCAAGTTCCTCAAATCATGAATGCCAAAGAACATACAATAAAAACATTTAACATGAATGATAAATACATTTTATGAGAACAATTTGTTTGAATGAAAGCTCACCACCATGGTTCAAAAACGATTCCTTGGTTGGTCCACTTGCTAGCTAGAGTTTCCAATTTGCAAAGAGATACAAAGAAGAGTAGAATAACAAAAACAAAATTTACCAAGGAGGGTAAGGGGAGAGAAGAGAGAAGTTCGCAGTCGGTCGGCAGAAGAACAGAGGCAAAGGGGATGACGTCGATCCGCTGGGGAAGGAGAGAAAAAATCTCAACGATCCTAGGGGTCGGCGGCGACGGCGTAGGCTAGAGAATGCGAGGGGGGAGGGGTGCTGTTTTCGGTGCCGTCGTCATCGCAGGCGCTTTGATCTTCTGCCATTTCCTCCCTCTCTATCACGCACCACCCTCTTTCTCTCCCTAACTCTTCTCCTCCTTCTCTGATCTCTGCCATTGAAACCGAAACAATAAAAAAAAAATCAAACAACCATCAACAATTGAAAGAAGGAAAAAACAGAACAGAGAGGTGGGGGAGTGAATACCCAGCGACGGTCCTCCGGCGACCACCTACAATCAGGATCAGACCTCTGACAACCACTTGCAATCGGGCCCAAACCTTCGGTGACCACCACCACCAGCAATCGGTCCGAGACCTTCGACGACCACCTGATGATGAAGGAGGGGATGCAAGCTAGGGGGAAAAAAGGAAGAAGAGGAATCACAACTGAAAGAGGAAAAATGAAAAAAAAAACCCTCCGATCAAAAAAAGGGGAGGGATAGATCAACCTGCACTGCCACCCCGCTGCCATCGACGGCATTGCAGGGCACGGCCACCGCTTCGCCTCCTCGCTGCATGCCGATCTCATGCGACGTGCTGATGCCCAGATCGTGACCCAGCCGGCGACAACACCCTGCAATCAGAAAAAAAAAAAAAAAAAAGCTTAAGATAAAGAGAGAGGATCGACTCCTTGGCGGGGGACTCTCGATACGCCTTCCGATTACCAAGGGCGGCTCAGGCGAGGGCTACCCCGCCGACGACGGCACCTACACTTTAGATCTGACGATGAGGAGGGAGGGGACGCGGGCGCAGACGATCTTCTAGGGAGAGGAGGGAGGGGGCGCAAGAAGATCTGGGGAAAGGAGGGAGGGGGGCAGGAGTGAGGAGTGAGGGGGTGCGGGAGGGGTATTGAACGGTGGGCGGCCGGTGCAGCCCTCGCCGGAGCAAGAGATTGGGGGAGGGGGATTTGGATCCAGTCCCTCCCCGGCTTCAGATCGAGGGAGGGGGCGTGTGGGATCTGCGGCTGCTAAGAGAGAGAGAGAGAGAGAGCTCACCGTCGCGGCAGCCGCCGTAAGATGCTCAGAGGAGAGAGGCACGTCAAAGGGCACAGGCCGGGCGGGGGTGTTGGTCGAGGGAGGGAGGAGGGAGGGAGGAGAGAGGGATCGGGGGGCACGGGAGTGAGATCTGGGGAGAGGGGGAGAGTAGTGAAGGCTGGGCGGCTCACGGGGTTTGAGGGCGTGGGCGTGGGTTCCAAAGGGGGGGGCTGCGGGTACCAAGGGATCGGGAAGGGTTTGGATCTGATGGGATTTAGATCGGACGGATCAGATGAATTTAAGAGGAATGATGGTGGGTTAAGTTGATTTAAGAAGGGGATTTATGAGGTGAGTGGGAAACGGACGACTGTGATTTGTCTCCCAGTTTATCCCTTTCCTCTGCATAAATCAGAGCCGCTCCTTTGTCTCAGTTCATTTGTCCCCCCCACAACCGTCGTCCCTTATTATATATATATATATATATATATATATATATATATATATATATATATATATATATATATATATATATATATATATATATATATATATATATATATATATATATATGGGGAGGGATACTCTTACTCATGGCCTCTTACTCATATAGTTATTTATGATCTGGGCCGTCCATTAGACCTCGACATACGGTTTGGATTAGATGGTCAGTTAAAGCAATGGTGTCCACATTAAATGCCTGTATTAAAAGTCCGTATTAAAAGCCCGCATTTAATGCGAACATTATTGCTTTAACTCCCCATTTAATCCGAACAGTACGTCGGGATCTAATAGACGACCCGGATTATAGGTAACTATATGAGTAAGAGGCCATGAGTAAGAGTATCTCTCGCCTATATATATATATATATATATATATATATATATATATATATATATATATATATATATATATATATATATATATATATATATATATATATATATATATATATATATATATATATATGGGCATGCTATAATACGGCATGCGGTACGTGCGGCACCGCACTGCAGCCGTCTGATGCACTTATATCTCTCTCTCTTTTTATATTTATATATATATATATATATATATATTATTGGAAAAAGCTGTGGAAAACTCTCATCTATTATTTAGTTAACCCCCTATATATAGACATAATCGGTTATTGGGATAGAGACAGGGAAATCTCCTATCCCATGAAGATAGAGGTTTTTATCTGGTGGGCATCCATATCCGATGCAACCACTATTTCATAACACTCCCCCTTGGATGACCACCATTCATCAATGATTGTCTCATTAAAACCTTTGATAAAAAAACCCAGTGAAACAAATCCTATCAAAGAAAAAAGAGTACAACCTTAGTTCTTCAGAAACTATGGTGGGCGTGCATAATGTTGCCTCGTTAAAACCTTTGATGGGAAAACCAAGTGGGAAAAACCCTACCTAAGGAAAAAGTGTACAGCACGTATAAATTTGCATCTTCATGATGCCCTCCGCTTGATAATTACATTACAATTATTACATCTCTCCCTCTGATTATATCTCCTCCTGATTACATCAATTTGTTTGGTGATTGAGCCATCGCAGTCCGATGCTGTACACCATCTTCTGGAAAGTAGAATTGGGCAGAGCTTTGGTGAAGAGATCCTCAAGATTGTTGCTTGACCGGATTTGCTTGACTTCAATCTCTCTTTTATTCTGAAGCTCGTGGGGTATAGAAAAACTTTGGTGAGATATGCTTTGTCCAATCTATCTTGATGAAGCCAGCTTGAATTTGAACAATACATGCGACATTGTCTTCCTGGATAACTGCCGGCTCTTTGGTAAATGATGTCAACTGGCAACTGCTTCTAATGTGCTACACAAGCGACCTTAACCATACGCATTCTCTACTTGCTTCATGTAGGGCTAAGATTTCAGTATGGTTCGATGATATAGCCACAAGTGTTTGTTTGGTCGATCTCCAAGAAATAGTTGTATTGTTATTCAAAAATACATACCCTGCTTGGGATCGACCCTTATAGGTGTCAGAGAGAAAACCTGAATCTGCATAACCAATCAAGTGAGGAGTATCACAAGAATAAAACAATCCCATATCAGTGGTTCCTCGTAAATATCTAAATATTTGTTTTATTCCATTCCAATGCCTAAGAGTTGGTTCTGAACTATATCTAGCCAATAGATTGACAGAAAAACATATATCTGATCTAGTACATTGAGCTAAATATAATAAAGCATCAATAGCACTTAAATACAGTTTTTCAGAACCAAGAATAGTTTCATATTCCTCTTTAGGTCTAAATGGATCTTAATAAATATCAAGAGGTCTAACTATCATGGGAGTGCTTAGTGGGTGACATTTATTCATATTTAATTTCTTTAACAAATTTTCAGCATATAAAGATTGATGTACTAAAATCCCACTAGAGCTACGCTCGATCTGTAGGCCGAGGCAAAACATAGTATCACCATGTTCTTTCATTTCAAACTCCATTTTTAGATAATCAGAAGTTTTCTTGAGCTCTTCAGGAATCTCAATCAAGTTTATGTCATCCACATAAACTGCAATTATTATAAATTTATTTTCTAATTTCTTTATGAAAACGTATGGGTATATGGGTCATTCTTATAACCTTCACTAGACAAGTATTCACTAAGGCAATTGTACCATATTCTTCCGGATTGCTTCAGGCCGTATAATGCTCGTCTTAGTTTTATCGAGTGTGCACTCTTTGATATTGCTTCAGGCAACTTGAATCCTTCTAAGACTTTCATATAAATATATGTGTCTAGGTTCTTGTATAGGTATGCTATTGTATGCGCAGAAAAGGTACGGGTCGTCTTTATTGCGCGAAACCAGATTACAAGTGTGGCCGGGACCCGGGTGGCTCGGGTATAGCGAGTCCGGGTTGTGGCGAGTTTTGATCAGGGGATTTATGGGAAAGATCTTCTAGAGGATCCCTTTGATCCGCGTCTCCATGTGGTGTTCGTGCGAGAGCTCTGAAGGGGTTGCCCAGGACAGAGGTCTTTACAGGGTGAGGGTTTTGGAGAGGCTAAGGAATGTCCACCGTTGCTTTGTCCCTTCCGTGCTTCACGCTTTCTCGGCTAGGGGGTTTTCGGCTTTGTTTCTCGGTCTTCGTGTCTTCCTCGCTCCTTGCTTGACCTCGGCGTCATTGATCGTCGGTTCGCGGCGTCGATCGTGCTTTTGGCATCAGCTTTCGGCTTTGGCTTTTTGGCGTTGGCTTGGCTCCGGCGTGGCTCTGGCTTTTGCTTTGCTTCGACGCTTGCGCTTGGATGTAGCCGGGAGAGACTTGTGATGCTTTCGTTCTTCCGGACTTCGCATCGTATCGGCTAGAACATGTGGTGCTTTTGCTTGTGGCCGGTGTAGTCGCTTGGCTTTGGCACTTGCATTGCTTTGGCACGGGCTTTACTGGGGCTTTGCTTTGGCTTCTTGCGTTGGCTTTAGCTTCAGCGTCAACTCGGTCTTCTTCTTCGAACGACGTGGGCTACTTCTCCGGCGCTTCGACGGTTTGGGTGTCGCCTGGACTTCTCTTCTTCTCCGGGCTTCCTTGGCATGATCGGGGTCGAAGAATGCTTTCGAAGATAGTGGCGGTAGCACCGATCTCCGTGCGACGGTTGTAGCGTCGGCTTTTATTAATGAAGACGGCGGGGGTAGCGACGGTCTCCGTGCGACGATTGTAGCGTCGGCTTTTATTGATGAAGACGGCGGGGATAGCGACACTTCAGGCGGTCTGTTCCAGGCTTTCTTCTTCGTGGATGGAGCAGACGTTTGTCGAAGGCGACGGGTTGATGACGCTTCGTTCCTCTTCTCCGGGCTTTGGCGCTTGATCGGAGTTGAGGGTTTGTTGGAGCCAACGGGGTAGTGCCGCTCCGAGCTTCTTCTCCGGCCTTTGCTTCTGGCGTCTTCGGAGTCGAAGGGTCTTCTTCTCCGAGCTTTCTTCTTCGTGCACGGAGTCGAAGTCTTGATCTTCTTGTGCAAGGGTCTTCACGTCGATGAGGGCTTTCAATGGACTAAGCCGATCCCGAAGGGACATGCTTGCCCGTGCCTCGTGAAGCCTTGGGTCGATGAAGGAGCGTATCCTCTTCTGCAGAGCTCCCGCACTTCATCTTCAATCTTCGACCTCTTGAACCTTCCCCCACCCCCTCTATTTATAGGCAAAGGGGAGGGGAGAGAGATATGGGAAGTTTTAATTTTAAATCCCTTTAATATCTCCCTCATAATTACCCGGGATTTATTCATCCATTGATGAGGGGAATAACATTTATTTGTTTTCCTTTTCTGGTGGGGCAATTATGGCTGGATTTTGCACACGAAATCGATGGTGATCCGGCTTTTCTTCTTGTCCGTCGGATCGAGGGATCGGCGCAGATCCGCGTGTGTGTAGACGTTATACGCAACTTCCCCCCGCGCATGGCGGTATTTATTTCCTTTTCTTTCTTCTTTCCTTTCTTTTCTTTCCTTTTCTTTTCTTTCTTTTCTTTTCTTTCCTTTTCGTTTCTTTCCTTTCTCTTCTTTTTCCTTGCAAGGCCGGCCGGCCCCCCATGGGGTTCGGGTCCTAGTAGGAGCCGGCCCCATGGGGTTCGAACCCTAGTAGGGGCCGGCCCCCCTTTAAGTGTGGGGTCCACTCCTCTTTTGCTGGGTGCGAGTCGGGTCCAGGTCCGCACTGGTGCGTGCAAGTCGGGTTTGCATCCGCGTTGGCACTCGTAAGTCGGGTCCGAGTCGGAGCGCGGGTCGGGTTTGCATCCGCGTTGGCAGACGTAAGTCGGGTCCGGGTCAGACGAAATTCGTGTGTCTACAAATGCCCCCTCAAGGACGAGTGCATCGGTGAGAACGTGTAGGGTTTGGACACGTAGGAATCGTAGAGCGCTTGTCCTTGATTCCTTTTGTGGGCGGGGTTGGGGTTCTATTTAAGGACCCCTACCCCCTTCATCCGCCATTATGCTTCTTTACGAAGGTTCTGCCGGCTTCTGGAGACCGCCGTCGGAAGGGAGCTGCCTGGGGTTGCACGCGACTTGCTCCGTCTTCCCGGTGTCGCCTCTTTCGTCGGCGGCGATGGTGCGTGATTTGGAGGTCGTTGCGAAGATGGGCTCGAAGCGACGATGCGGCGAGGACCGAGGCGGGGAGGATGGAGGAGCGCGGCTGAGGTGCGGGTCGCCTTCGCCGCCTCTCTCTTCCTCCTTCTTCTTCTTCTTCTTTTTCTTTCTTTTCTTTTCCTTTTCCTTTTTATTTTTCTTTTTCTTTTTTTTTCTTTCTTTCTTCTCTTCTTCGGCTCTGGTCCGTGCTAAAGAAGCAGCAGCGACAGCAGCGGGGGCCAGCGCACGGGGCTGTGGTGCGGTGGCACGCGGGAGGCGGCGACGGCGCGCGGGGTGCGCAGCGGTGGCGCGCGGGGCGTCGGGCGCGAACGGGTCGGGCGCGGGGCCGGTGTGGAGGGCGTCGGGTGCGAACGGGTCGGGCACGGGGCCGGCGGCTGCGGGTGCGGGGTCGGCGGGCACGGGTCGGGCGCGGATGGGTCGCGCGCGGGGACCGGGTCCGGCGGCTGCGGGGCGACGGCGGTTTGGTCGGGGCCCGGCCCCGATCGGCTCGGAGAAGGAAAGGGGCAGCCCCCCCCCCCCCCCCCCCCCCCCCCCCCCTCTTCTTCTTGGCTGTCGGGCACTGATTGGGGGAGAGGGGCCCGTGGGCCCCCCTTACTGACCTTTTTTTTTTTTTTTTTTTTGAGGCTTTCTCTTTCTTTCCTTTTGCACTTTTCTTTCTCCCCCTTTTTCTTCTGGTCTCTGGAGGCGCCGATGGTAGCAGCGTCGGCTCATGGCGCATGGGCTGCGATGCAGGTGCGGGTTGACTGGCGAGTGACACAGTGCCGTGCGGCGGCCGGGTACGCAGATGGCCGTGGCCCTGGCTGGATGGCACTGGCGTGGTCGGCCGGCACGGGCGATGTACGGTCCCCAGGAGCGTAGTGCGAAGGCCCGGGCGCAAATGGTGGCGTGACCTTGAGTCGGGCGATCCTCTTGACAGGGGGGTGTAGGCCCCCTTTTTTTTTTTTTGGTGCGCCCCTGTCTTGACTTGCTTCCCTTCATGGTTCTCCAGGGCTCGCGTCTTTGAGAGTTTGACTTTTCCGGGGTGGATAGCTGAGGACCTCTCCGATGGGAGGAGGTGCCTTCGCTTCCCCTATACTCGGGTACACCGTTACCGCAACTCGAGGCGGGAAGACCTTCTGTCGTTGCTCCGTGTCTTTGTCCATGAGCGCATCACGGAAGATGGAGTCGCAGATGCGACTTGTGGGATGCCGAAACTGAGCGAGAAGATTTATACTGACGAAGGGATTTCCATGAAGTTTCTCCGGCCGAGTTTGAGTACTCCGTTCCACCATTGTGATAAAGATTTTGTGCCTACACCGGTTGTTTCCTCAAAGATATGCGCCCGACTGACCCGATGGGGTACCGATTCTTGGCCTTGGGGAGACGTCCAATACCTTTGTGGTTTTCGTAAATGGATGGGTGAGCTCTACGAGGTCTTTGGCGCAGAGCCCGAGATGAATTTATTAGCCAAGTTTCTGGCGCCGGCTTGTCGGGAATACAGCCGTCCTGAGGGGATGTATCGCGCACTTTGTGAGTTCTGGTGTCCGACCACCAATACTTTCCTTACTAGAGCGGGGGAGATAGGAATCTCACTTTGCGACGTCCACATCGTTTCCGGGTGCCCCGAAGTACGGAATTACTACCAGGAGGAGGTGCCAGCCTTGAAGGATTTGTTGGACAGCAGCTTCGCTCCAAGTTCTTGCCTTCTTTTGTTCAAGGCATATGCTATCATCGCGGTGCGGGATCAGTCAGATCGAGTGTGTCCTTCTTCTTGGGTTGACTTTTGGTTCAGAGGCGAGTATAGGTCTCCGGTATCTTCGGCTCACCCGATGTAGAAGATCGCTCAAATGAAAAGGCCTCCGCTTCGTTCTTTCGTGAGGCCCATTGATTCATTGGCTCGAGAGAAGCACTCGATGGAAGGAAAGCAGTGTCCCTGGGAAACCCTTGGCTTGAGGCATGACAGCGAGGAGTGGAGAGCGGTTTACCGAGCCGCCAGGCTGGTTATCTTCCTCTGTCGGTTCGTGCTTCTCTGTTCTGGCGAGGTTATCCGTCCGGGGACCTTCCTTGCAGCTTCCAGGATGGCGAGGGGCGAGCTTTTCAATTTAGCCCCGGCCATATTATGCACCTTGTACGGGGCTTTCAGCGGGACTTACTGGGACCTGTCTAGCTCGGATAAGGCCAAGGAGGAGCTTGGCCGGTCTACTGCGTTCGGACCCTTGCATTACTTGTATGGCTGGATAGCTCTGTATTTTCCAAAGGGGATTTTTGCCAGACGCGGGCATCCAGCCGACCTGCCATTCCTGCCCGGGATAGGGGGGATTTTAAATGCCTTTATCAGTTGGGAGCGTCCGAGGGAGTGTGCTCGCACCCTTTTGAGGAAGATGGGAAGCGCAGATTTTGAATTTCTATCAGAGCATTCGGTACTGCCTTTGGAGAGGTCGACTGTTTATGACAACGAGGAGCTCTCGGACAACCTATACTTGAACATGGTCAGTTGCCGCCCTGGCTACTTGGTTTGGCGAAAGGGGGACGTGGTGGAGGTGGAGCAGTACTCCCCTCACCGCTTCGCTCGTTAACAGGGATTTCGACAGGAAGTTCCTGGTATGCCTCAGCAGCTGCAGGGGCGCATCAGTCCGCAGGAGGGTTACCGCCTCTGGGATTCCCTCTACGCTCGATTGACTGGCTATAGCTTCTTCCCTGGGACCAAATCCGGGTTTCGGGACGCCGCCACTCCGGAGTACTGCAAGTGGATTGAAGGGTGAGTTTCCCCTTTGCTCGCGAGTCTCCCGGTCGACGTCTTGGCGAGCAGCGAGTTTAGAAATTTCTGCTTTAACCATTCTGCGGGAGTGGAGGACCGCTGCCTCCGACTGGGGCTTCAGAGGGCGCAGAGGAGCTGTAGTCGTCTTTCCAGTGCTCGTTGTGTCCCTTCTTCAGCTCCGGTGTTAGACGTCGAGCTTACTAGTGCCCCCGGGGCATCCTGTTTATCGAAGGCCGCTGTTGAGGGTGTTCCCCCCAAAAGAAGAAAGGTTTGTATTCCTCGCGGGATGGTTCCAAGGGTCCCTTGTCCGGTGGAGGATACCGAGGAGCCTGGACTTCTGAAAGATGAGGTGATCCCTCCGTCTAGGGCTGCTTCGTCCGACCTCGCAGGTATGGAGTTCTCTTTATTTCACTTCCTTTCTATGCTCGGGAAGTTCCATCGTACTGAGCAGTATATTTTCTTTTGAACAGATTCCGTCATAGTGGTAGAGCGCGGGGCAAACTCTCCGAAGGTGTGTCTCGGGCATTTGTCTACTGGCGCCACGCAGGAAGTGCCTGGGGCATGTGGGCTGGATATCCCTCCGGATGATCTGGATCTCCTCGGACTTTGCGGGGAGAACTTCCCTGGGGGCGATATCGATCTGGACGGCATCGATGTTGACACTTTGTCTTTTCATGAGGAGGCTGAAGTTTCGAGCGTCGATAAGCGGCATTCCCCGGTTGCTGTACCCTCGTGCCCGTTGGAGGAGACGGTTGTTGCTACGGTAGTGGCAGTTTCTCCAGTTCTGCCACCCTCGTTGGCGCAGACGGCTCCTATCGCGGCTGCAGCGGGAGGGAAGGTCTTGCCTACCTACTCCAAGGCACCTCGCCCGAGTTTAAGGCCGAGGAGCAGAGTTTCAGAGTTCCTTCTTGCGAGCTGCCGGCAATATATCAAGTCGACATTGGAGCCTTTCCAAGATGCTGACTTTGGCACTCTCCAGGACTGGTGGTCGACGGACGGTGCAGAGTTTTGCGCGAGCCTGGAGGAATTCAAAGTCGACATCTCTTCTTTCGTCGCTCAGATGAACCTGCTCGTGACCGATAGCGAGGCCTATCGCTCCCGGCGAGCTTTACTAGAGGGGAGCTCCCCTTCTGAGTTGGAGGCCATTGAGGCGAGTTTGTGTCAGTCAGAGCACCAAATTACGGAGGCCGCTTCTAGCCTGTCGAAGGCTCAAAGGAAGATAGAGTCTGTGCGCGCCTCGCTTCGAAAGGCAGAGTCTCGTCTGGAGCGGGCCGAGGCCGCGGAGAGTGCTTTGAAGGCGAGTTACTTGAAGCAGCAGTCAGACTTGGCGACCCGTCGTGAGCTTCTGGCCACTCATCCCGTGGAACTTCAACGAGTGGAGGCGACTAGAGAGGAGTTACTGCGCCACGTTCGGGCTCTGGACACCTTCTTCTAGTTGCTCCTTGTCTGGTTGTTTTTCATTGTAGCCTTCTTTTCGGGACCTATGCCATGTATCGCCTTTTCTTTATTATCTAATAATATCGCCTCGTTTTGCCACATCTTTTGCATGGACCATTGTTGACTTTTTCTTTTGGTCGGACTGAACCTGAAGTAACTTCTCAGGCTGCCTACGTACCCCCTAAGGGGGATCAAGTCGCACGTAGTTCATTTTTTTTTTTTTTTTTTTGCGCAAGGGGTGTGGCCTTGCTTTAGGCATAGTACCTTTTGAGATACTTGCCGTTGATAGGGACGAGTATCAGCCCTTCTGGCGTGGTGAGGAGATAGGCGCCGTTGGAGTAGACTTCCTTGACAGAGTGCGGGCCATCCCATTTGGTGTCAAATTTCTTCCCTCCTCGATGCGAGAGGATGATGGGGCGTTTGACCGCCAGCACCAGTTCCCCCATCTGGAATGATCGAGGACGGATCTTCTTGTTGAAGGCGCGAGACAGTCGGGCCTCATAACATTCCAGACGTTGTTGAGCTTCGAGGCATCTCTCGTCCAATGCTTCCAGTTCTGCTAGGCGGAGCTGGGCGTTGTCATCGCTGGTGAGGCCTTCCTGGATTGGTATCCTGAGCTATGGAATCTGGAGCTCGAGGGGAAGAACAGCTTCTACACCATAGACGAGGGAGTAGGGTGTTGCTTGCGTCGGCGTGCGGAAGGACGTCCGGTAAGCCCATAGTGCTTCGCCCATGCGTTCGTGCCAATCTTTCTTTGTCTTCGAGACAGTTTTCTCCAGCAGCTTGCACAGAGTCTTGTTGAAGACTTCTGCTAGACCATTGGTCGGAGCGTTGTACATCGTCGAACAATTCTGCTTAATGTTGTACAATGCGCAGAACTGGCTGACGGCAGCATTCTTGAACTGCTTCCCGTTATCTGTTACGATATAGCGGGGGACTCCATAACGGAAGATGATGTCATTCTGGATAAAGCTGATGACGGAGTGCTTTGTAACTTTCCACAGAGGCGTTGCTTCAGCCCACTTGGAGAAGTAATCCGTTGCCGCCAAAATATAAAGATGTTGCTTGGATGACTTGGGCAGGGGGCCGACGATATCAAGTCCCTAGCCGTCGAAGGGCCAAGACGCAATTGTTGGGTGCAAAGGCTCCGGAGGTTGACGGATGTAGTCCCCGTGCATCTGGCAAGCTTGACAACTCCTCGCGTACTCCAAGCTGTCCTTGATCATGGTAGGCCAGTAGTATTCTATCCTTCTAACACGGAAGTGAAGTTTCAGACCGGACTGGTACGATCCGCAGATTCCAGCGTGTACTTCTTCCAGTGCGGCTTCTGCTTCTTCTTTCGCGAGGCACCTCAGGAGTGTGCCATCATAGCTTCGACGGTACAGCTCGCCGTTGAAGTGGTAGAACCTTAGAGATCGTCGACGGATGTCACATTTGCACTTCGAATCTTCGGGGAGTTTACCATGAACGAGATAATCCAAGAAAGGCTGCCTCCAGTCTTGTTCTTTAATCTCGAGGACGTGCACCGCGTTGGCTTGAACTGGGATTTCGAGCGGACCTTCTTCTTCGGTAATCACGAATCTTCTGCAGACGGGAACGACGAGCGAACGTTCATCTGGAAACGGGAATGTAGCCGCCAGATTCACGAGTGCGTCAGCTTGCTGGTTGAGGTGCCTGGAGATGTGCTGAATGGAAGCAGCCTTGAGTTTACCGAGGAGCTTCACAGCCCGCGCATGCAACGGCACCAGGTCTTCCTTGTTGACTTCGTATGCCCCCAGGACTTACTGGATCACGAGTTGGGAGTCTCCAAAAATCTCTAGTCCTTGAAGCTTCATTTTGTCGGCCAGCTCGAGACCGATGAGCAAGGCTTGATATTCTGCCACGTTGTTGGAACATGATTCCGACAGTAGGAATGAGAAGGGGAGAATTTCGTTGTCCGGAAGTGACGAAGATGACTCCGGCTCTCGCTATGTCTTGCCTTGCTGTACCGTCGAAGAACATTTTCCAGGATGGGGCGACGTCGACGGAGAACACTTCTTCATCTGGGAGATCTTATGATAACTCCCATTCCATCGAGAGAGGGTATTCTGCGAGGAAGTCCACGAGGGCCTGCCCTTTAACCGCTTTCTGTGGTACAAAGGTGATATCGAATTCAAGTAGCAGCAGGGCCCACTTGGCCAGACGTCCGGAAAGCACTGGTCTTGACATGATGTACTTGAGGGGGTCAGCCTTCGAGATGAGTCTGATGGTGTGAGCCAACATATAATGTCGCAGCTTTTTCGTGGCGAAGATGAGCGCTAAGTAGACCTTCTCGATTGGGGAGTAATTCAACTCTGCGCCGACGAGAGTGCGACTCAAGTAGTAGCAAGCTGTCTCCATGTCAAGTTCATTGTTCTGAGCCAGGAGTGCCCCCAAGGATTGCTCCTGGGCAGTAATGTAGAGGATGAGCGGCCTCCCTTGAACTGGTGTTGATAGAACTGGTGGCTTTAGTAGATATGCTTTGATATTTTGGAGTGCCTCTTGGCAAGCTTCATCCCATTTGAACGACGCTCTTTTTTTTATGAGGCGACTAAAAGGGTGGCACTTTCCGGCCAGGTTGGCGATGAATCTTCGGATATACGCCAAGTGCCCTTGGAGGCCTCTGAGGTCTCGCAATGTCTTTGGTGCGGGCATATTGACAATAGCATCGATTTTGGATTGATCTATCTTAATGCCACAATGTCGGACGACGAAGCCGAGGAACTTGCCTGAGGAGACCCCGAACGCGCACTTGAGTGGATTCATGCGGAGTTGGTACCTTCGAAGCCGTTTGAAGATTAGCTCGAGATCTTGTAGATGTGCCGACTTCTTCTTGGATTTCACCACGAGGTCGTCGACATAACACTCCACGTTTTGATGAAGAATGTCATCGAAGATTTTCTGCATAGCTCGTTGGTAGGTGGCTCCTGCGTTCTTCAAGCCGAATGGCATTACTTTGTAGCAGTAGATTCCTTTTGGTGTGCGGAATGCCGTGAGCTCCTCGTCCTTGGGTGCCATCCAAATCTGATTGTAGCCCGATGATCCGTCCATGAAAGTTAGCACCTCATGACATATCGTCGCGTCCACCATTAGCTCCGTGATTAGCAAGGGGAAGTTGTCCTTTGGACACGCGTTGTTCAAGTCTCTGAAGTCCACGCACACCCGGATTTGGCCATTCTTCTTTTTGACTGGGACGACGCTAGAGATCCATGTCGGGTATTTGACCTCTCGGATGAAGCCGGCCTCGATCAACTTGTTGACTTCGCCTTCTATTTGGGGTACCAATTTCGGCCGGTAGCGTCTTTGTCCTTGCTTGATAGCACTAGTTCCGTGTTTGACGCTGAGCTGGTGTACTGCAATTTTGGGATCGAGGCCCGGCATCTCCTTGTAGGACCATACGAAGACGTCTCTGTATTCTTTAAGCAGTTTGATGTATGCGGCTTCTTCCTCAGAGGTCAAGAGTATGCTGACGAATGTAGGCCGAGGCTCCGTCTCTGTGCCCAAGTTGATTTCCTTCAGGTCATCAACGGTGGACTGCCCCCCTTCTTCGAGGACTGGCGGGGCGTCTGGCAACTCATCGTCCGAAGTAGAAGTATCACCGTTGTCGGGATCCGTAATGGAGATATGATTGACGGCCGCCATGGGTGGGTGGGTGGGTGTTGAAACGAAGTCCTCGATTGGCATTCCCAGACGATCGAACACTGACTTCTTCTTTGATTGCTTAATTGGCCCGAGCCTTTCGAACACGGATGTATGCTTTAGATTCGACTGGTTTCTACCACCTCTGATTTGCTTCTGGAGCAAGGCTTGGCATCGAGCTCATCGTCGTCTTCTTTTGCTGTCGGGACGGCTTGCATAAGCAGAGCGTGCATCGGAGATTGTCGATCCTTCAGCTAGTTCGTCTACCATCTTCGCCCCGATATAGTTGGAGGTGAAGGTCTTCTTCGCTGCGGTTCTGATGACCAACGGAGCTTGACTGGAGCCGATGCCTCGGCGGTTCGGGAGAATTTGTTCACCGATTTGAAACAACCGAACTTGAGTTCTCGTCATCCCATATGGAGTTGCTGCTGGGGGAAGTGTGCCCATGGTGCTTTCTCTGTCGTAGCCGGCTTTGAACAGCAACTTAGCAGCATTTTGCCCCCAACTTCCTTTCGGCTTGAATCCAAGCTGATTGGGGTCGACTGACTCGGTAGGCCTGCTCGGGTTCGGAGCTCGCGTCAGACTAGGTAACGGTAACGTCATTTTTTGCAGGGTGACGACGTTGGCCTGAGATAACGACGGGGCCAGATTTCTTACCGGAGTAAAAAGTGATCGTTCAGATTTGCGAAGCCACTGAGGCGCGAGACGCAGGACTGGCGTCGCTTGGGCGGGCAACGGGGTATGTTGCACGGCTCTTGACTCGGGGCTGATGCGCATCCTTTGTCTAAATTTCGGCGCTTCTTGGACTTCAAGTCTTGCCTCGTCGGAAGGTGGCATCGGATTTGCGTGAAGAGGAGTCTTATCCTGCTTCACTTCTTCAATTTTCTGGACTCGAGGGGCTTTAGCTGGAAGAACTTCCGCGACTAGGCCCTTTGCTTGGTAGAACTTAGCGTTGGCCAAGTGTGCCTCGGCCTCGTTGAATGGCTTGTCGTCCGCAACTATGCACCTCTCCGCGCCTTCTTCGTAGTACTTGAGGCACTAGTGCCAAGTGGATACCACGACACCATTCTCGTGCAGCCATGGTCTTTCTAACAGGAGGCGATATGACGTCTGGCAATCGATGATGTGGAAGAGGACCGTTGTATCTAGCGGGCCGATAGAAAGCTTTAAACGGATGATTCCGACGGTTGACTGTCCGCCCTAGTTGAACCCTTGAATGACCAACTGACTTGGCGAGAGCTGGTCGTTGGTGATGCCAAGTTGCCGCATTGTCTGGATAGGCATGATGTTGACGGCGGAGCCACAGTCCAGTAGGATTCGATTTATTGGCTTTTCCTTGATGTATCCTGAAACGTAGACAGGCCGGTTATGCAACCATGTCCCGAGTTGCAAGTCCTCGTCGGAAAAGGTTATCGTTGCATCGCACGAGGCCACAGCTTTGCTCTTCTGGTTATCCTTCCTTTTTCTCTTATAGCTGTCTGGATCGGCCAAGGCTGCAGCCATTGTCAGGCGAGCCTTCTTCGGGAGATGCAAAGCTTCTACGAGAGACAAGTGCAGGATTGCCTCGTCATGAGAGGCAGTGCCCCCTTGGTTGGAATCATCTCCCTCGTCGGTGGAGTCGCCTTCTTCAGAAGTTTCGCTTTCGTCTTTTCCTTCCGATGCCTCATGAACTTCGACCATGCAACAAGACACCCTGATGTGCTGATCGATTGGGAGGAAGTGGTCCGGGAAGAATTCTTGCAGTGTTGCTGGTCCTGGAGGGCTCTGCTGAAGGAGATCGTCTCGGCTTGCTGGCGGCACTTTAAACGCCTTCCTCCCTGGAGTCTTGCCTTTCTTCTTGTAGGTCTTCCGCTTGGTGGACCTCCTCATCATACGGTCTTGCTTGAGCTTCTTTTCTTGCCATGGCTTTCGTCGCCGTGTTAACATGACCCATGCTTCTTCGTCGGTGGATTCCCCTCCGCTGGGATGATGGTCGGCAGCAGCAACTGGTTCCCTCGAAGGCACTTGTTCTTCTGGAGGCTCTACTGGCTCGCCTTCCGATTCCCAGCCGGTGGGCTTGATTTCGTCGATTGAAATGGACGGAGGCCTTGAGTAGAGGACGTAATAGTCAAACTTACCCGAAGGTTGGCCCAGCAGACCGACTTCTGGATCTCCCTGCTCGTATCTTTTCTGGAGAGCGTATTGGGACGTAGCTCGATTGGCAGGGACTTGCTCTTCCTGAAGCCTCACTGGTTCTTCTTCCGATCCCCAGCCGGTGGGCTTGATTTCGTTGATTGAAATGGACGGAGGCCTTGAGTAGAGGACATAATAGTCGAACTTCCCCGAAGGCTGGCCCAGCAGACCGACTTCTGGATCTCCCTGCTCGTATCTTTTCCGGAGAGCACGTTGGGACGTAGCTTCACTTAGAAGAGGTGCTGGCGTGAGAGATGGTTGCCCCCAGGGCAGCGACATTTATTCCTCGGTGAGCGCAGGAGTACGTTGACATCGCTTCGAGACTTTCGGCTGAGAAATTGACTTAGCGGTTGGTGCTTGATGGTTGATGCGCAATTTGGGCATGCTTCGCCGAGCAGCAACGAGTATCGGCGAGAAGGAGCCGAAGGTGATGGACGTCATGTTGGCCATAGCAACCTCTCTGGAGTCGATCTCTATCTTCCCTTGCTTTGCGAGCGCCATGATTCTTTCCTTGAAGACGAAGCACCTTTCGATGGGATGACTTACCACTCGGTGATATTTGCAGAAGAGAGGGTCGTCAACGCGATGCATCTGCTCGGGCCTTTTCGAAGGAGGGAGCTCTATCATCTTCTCTTGTAGTAGTTGGTCGAACATGGAGGAGACTTCCGAGTCTGGGAAGGGGTACTCCTTTGCTTTGAGCTCCTCGAGAGTCATCCTTTGTCTTGGCGGCGGAGGCGGCGGTATGGCGGCTCCCTTCTTCTGATCCAGCTTGCCACCGATCTTGAGCGGTTTGGAGGTTGAAGCAATGTCCGCAACATTGACTTGTTTCGGTTTTGATACCGGTGGCTTGTCCTTCTTCTCCACCTTCAAGAAGTCTTTGTTCTTCGAGTCCCCGCGGCTTGCTAGGCTGAGTTCCATATCGTGAGCCCGAGTCGAGAGTTCTTCGAAAGACCGAGGCTTGATACCTTTGAGGATGTAGAGCAGGCCCCAGTGCATGCCTTGGGTGCACATCTCGATGGCTGAGTCTTCGGACAAGCGGTCTCGTGAATTCAGCGCGAGGTTCCTCCATCTGTCGATGTAGTTGATCACCGGCTCATCCTTCCTTTGCTTGACTGCAGTAAGCTCGATCATGCTGACGGTTCGTCTGGTGCTGTAGAAGCAATTGAGGAACTCCCTCTCCATCTGATCCCAGCTGTCGATGGTCCCTGGAGGAAAATTAACGTACCAGTCGAACGCGTTGCCTTTGAGGGTGCGAACGAATTGCTTCACCATCTCATCGCCATATGTGCCGGCATTATTGCAGGTCTCGACGAAGTGGGCAACGTGCTGTCTTGGGTTTCCCTTTCCGTCGAAGTGCTGGAACTTTGGTGGCTGGAATCCGACTGGGAAGCATAGCTGCTGGATCCTCGCAGTGTAGAGCTTCGAGTATGCCGCCGTGATCGGAGGAAGGCCACTACCGTGGGAACGCATCATATCGGCTATCAACGCTTGGACTTGCTGAGCATTCATTGTTACTGTTGCCGAAGGTTGTATGGCCACCGAGGCTGGCGCTGGGGAGACGACTTCCACTGGGACGGGAGCCGAGGAGAGCACTGGAGTAACTGCTTGAATCGTCGGAACAACTTCTGCAGGAGCGGGAGTTGAAGACGGAGCTGGAGCGGCTACTGGAGAAGTGACGGGTTGGCCGACTGCTGCAGCGTCCTTTGCGCTTAGCTTTTGGAGCAGAGTATTGATGTGACGATCCTTCTCCTCCATCAGCCGAGTAATATGCGCCATGTGCTCGTTCATCTGTATGACTTGGAGCTAAAGAGCGGACGGAGGATGGTGATGGAGGATGTCCCGATGTTGCATGCTAGCATCCTCGCCGTCATCATCGGAGACGTAGTTGCGCCGACTTGCTTCTGGTTGATGATTGATGTTTGCCCCTTGCAGAGAAGGTGCAACTTCCATTGGAGAACCCGAACGGGCTCGGGGTTGGGGCTGGTCCTCCCCAAACTTCTGGACATGGACTCCAGGATCGAGGCACGTTTCTTCATGCACCAAGGCCTCGTCGGTGCTTTGGCGAGTATCTTCGGCAGTAGTTTCTGGCATGAAGACATCCGCAAGAGTCCGAGTACGCCGAGTGTAGACGCGTACCATCAGGGGAGGATCATCCTCTGGATTTGCTGGATCACCGTGTCGGTGTAGAGGAGACTCGGCGATTGGTGAAAGGCTTGGAGCAAACGTATCGTTGCTTGTCCCGGCCATTGCAAACTTCAAGCAGCTTCTTCAGTCGTACGGATGAAAGGAGAAGAGGTCCCACCGGGCGTGCCAGAAATTTGTATGCGCGGAAAAGGTACGGGTCGTCTTTATTGCGCGAAACCAGATTACAAGTGTGGCCGGGACCCGGGTGGCTCAGGGGTAGCGAGTCCGGGTTGCGGCAAGTTTTGATCAGGGGATTTGTGGGAAAGATCTTCTAGAGGATCCCTTTGATCCGTGTCTCCACGTGGTGTTCGTGCGAGAGCTCTGAAGGGGTTGCCCAGGACAGAGGTCTTTATAGGGTGAGGGTTTTGGAGAGGCTAAGGAATGTCCACCGTTGCTTTGTCCCTTCCGTGCTTCGTGCTTTCTCGGCTAGGGGGTTTTCGGCTTCGTTCCTCGGTCTTCGTGTCTTCCTCGCTCCTTGCTTGACCTCGGCGTCCTTGATCATCGGTTCGCGGTGTCGATCGTGCTTTTGGTGTTGGCTTTCGGCTTTGGCTTTTTGGCGTTGGCTTGGCTCCGGCGTGGCTCTGGCTTTTGCTTTGCTTCGGCGCTTGCGCTTGGACGTAGCCGGGAGAGACTTGCGATGCTTTCGTTCTTCCGAACTTCGTGTCGTATCGGCTAGAACGTGTGGTGCTTTTGCTCATGGCCGTTGTAGTCGCTTGGCTTTGGCACTTGCGTTGCTTTGGCACGGGCTTTACTGGGGCTTTGCTTTGGCTTCTTGCGTTGGCTTTAGCTTCAGCGTCAACTCGGTCTTCTTCTTCGAACGACGTGGGCTACTTCTCTGGCGCTTCGACGGTTTGGGTGTCGGCTGGACTTCTCTTCTTCTCCGGGCTTCCTTGGCGTGATCGGGGTCGAAGAATGCTTTCGAAGATAGTGGGGGTAGCACCGATCTCCGTGCGATGGTTATAGCGTCGACTTTTGTTGATGAAGAAGGCGGGGGTAGCGACGGTCTCCGTGCGACGGTTGTAGCGTCGGCTTTTGTTGATAAAGACGGCGGGGATAGCGACACTTCAGGCGGTCTGTTCCAGGCTTTCTTCTTCGTGGATGGAGTAGACATTTGTCGAAGGCGACGGGTTGATGACGCTTCGTTCCTCTTCTCCGGGCTTTGGCGCTTGATCGGAGTTGAGGGTTTGTTGGAGCCGACGGGGGTAGTGCCGCTCCGAGCTTCTTCTTCGACCTTTGCTTCTGGCGTCTTCGGAGTTGAAGGGTCTTCTTCTCTGAGCTTTCTTCTTCGTGCACGGAGTCGAAGTCTTGATTTTCTTGTGCAAGGGTCTTCACGTCGATGAGGGCTTTCAATGGACTAACCCGATCCCGAAGGGACAGGCTTGTCCGTGCCTCGTAAAGCCTTGGGTCGATGAAGGAGTGTCTCCTCTTCTGCAGAGCTCCCGCACTTCGTTTTCAATCTTCGACCTCTTGAACCTTCCCCCATCCCCTCTATTTATAGGCAAAGGGGAGGGGAGAGAGATATGAGAAGTTTTAATTTTAAATCCCTTTAATATCTCCCCCATAATTACCCGGGATTTATTCATCCATTGATGAGGAGAATAACATTTATTTATTTTTCTTTTCTAGCGGGGCAATTATGGCTGGATTTTGCACACGAAATCGATGGCGATCCGGCTTTTCTTCTTGTCCGTCAGATCGAGGGATCGGTGCAGATCCGCGTGTGTGCAGACGTCATACGCAACTTCCCCCCGCGCATGGCGGTATTTATTTCCTTTTCTTTCGTCTTTCCTTTCTTTTCTTTCCTTTTCTTTTCTTTCTTTTCTTTTCTTTCCTTTTCTTTTCTTTCCTATCTCTTTTTTTTCCTTGCAAGGTCGGCCGGCCCCCCATGGGGTTCGGGTCCTAGTAGGGGCCGGCCCCATGGGGTTCGAACCCTAGTTGGGGCTGGCCCCCCTTTAAGTGTGGGGTCCGCTCCTCTTTTGCTGGGTGTGAGTCGGGTCCGGGTCCGTACTGGTGCGTGCAAGTCGGGTTTGCATCCGCGTTGGCACACGTAAGTCGGGTTCGGGTCAGACGAAATTCGTGTGTCTACAGCCATTATGACATCCATTAGCCTTATCTCCAGTTTTTCAGAAACTGTGAGACTAATGAGATATCTAAACGTAACTATATCCATAACATGGGAATATAGCTTTTCATAATCTATCCCGGGTTTCTGCATGAATCCGTGGGCTACAAGCCTTGCCTTATATCTAGCGATTTTATTATTTTTATTTATTTTTCTTACAAACACCCATTTGAAACCTACATGGTTTACGTTATTTGGTGTTTGTACTATAGGTCTAAATACTCCACGTTTCTTGAGAGATTCAAGTTCAGCTTGAATAGCTTCTCTCTATTTTGGCCAATCAGTTCTATGTCGATATTCATATATACTTCATGGTTTATTATCTTCGTCATCGCCCTTTGTTATTTCAGTAGCTACTTTGTATGCAAATATGTCATCGATGACTATTTCCTTTCGGTCCCAAATTTCACCCCTCATATAGAATATTGAGCTCTCATTATTTGGTACCGGTATCTTATCCATAATCTCTACAGGGACCTCTTCAGGAGTTTGAGGGAAATTTGGCCGTTGGGAAATATTTTCTTCTGGAAAAATATAGTCTATAATCTCTTCTAGAGCATTATGACCAGGTTCTTCTGGAACCTATAGGTCTGCCACGTTTCTAACATGCAGTAGTTTCATTAGTGGGAGTTGAAATATTAATTCTTGTAGGTACATTCTTGGCTGGAACAAACGACTTAGTTACATTAGTTGCATCATTAAAGGCATCAGGTAATTGATTTGTAATATCTTGCAAATGCAAAATCCTTTTTACTTCTACCTTACATTGGGGGGATCTAGGATCTAGATGAGACATAGTGGAAGTATTCCATGATAATTCATGCCGTTCTTCGGGAATAAGTCGTTGCCTAGAAACTTCTTTATTTCCCCCTAACGGCAGGAAGACCGTCTCATCGAAATGACAATCTGCAAATCTAGCAGTAAATAGATCACCGGTTAAGGGTTCTAAGAATCTTATGATTGAAGGTGAGTCAAAACCGATATAAATCCCCAATCTATGTTGGGGACCCATCTTAGTTCTATTTAGAGGGGGAATAGGGACCTGCACAGCACATCCAAACTTTCTAAGATGAGATATATTAGGCTGAATACCTAACACAAGTTGTGCAGGAGAAAATTTATGGTATGAAGTAGGTCTGAGTCTAACAAGATTAGCAGCATGCAAGATAGCATGCCCCCATATAGAAATTGGAAGCCTGGATTGTAAGAGTAAAGGTCTAGCTATTAACTGCAAACGCTTGATAAAAGCTTCAGCGAGACCATTCTGGGTATGAACATGGGGGACAGAATGTTCAACTTCTATTCCTGTAGATGTACAGAAGTCATTGAAGATTTTAGAAGAAAATTCAGCTGCATTATCCAATCGGATAGATTTGATTAGGTTATCAGGAAAACTAGCTCTGAGTTTGATTATTTGGGATAATAATCTAGCAAATGCTAAATTTCTAGTAGAGAGGAGGCTCACATATGACCATCTAGTGGATACATCTATTAGGACCATAAAATATCTAAATGGACTACTAGGAGGGTGTATAGGACCACAGATATTACCTTGAACCCTCTGTAGATAGGTAGGTGATTCTGTCTTTATTTTCTGAAAAGAAGGTCTAGTGATTAACTTTCCTTGGGAACAAGGGTCACAAAAATAGTCATTTGAAAAAGTCAGACTTCGATTGTTAA
Source organism: Chamaelirium japonicum (assembly GCA_947650365.1). NCBI lineage: Eukaryota > Viridiplantae > Streptophyta > Magnoliopsida > Liliales > Melanthiaceae > Chamaelirium > Chamaelirium japonicum. The sequence continues at coordinate 73,956,091 of OX393549.1, read as the reverse complement.
GAGAATGACTATAGGAATTGTAAATAATCTTTCTAAGCATACCTGACCCTGGTGACCTAATCTATCATGCCAAATGACCAAATCTACAGGATTAGTGAACTTCTGGTTCAAGTGGGTGGCATAGGATTCCATAACCCCAATGTGGGTAAAATATAACCCTAAAGATAGGGTTGAGCATTTTTCTAGTATGGAAATATGCTCTCCGTTCTTAGATGTAATACAGAGGTATTCTAGATTGCCTTCATTTGTAGTTTCTAAATGATATCTATTTGCTCGGATGTCTTTGAAACTCAGTAAATTTCTTTTGGAATTTTCTGAGTATAGAGCATCCTTAATTAGCAAATAAGTACCATTAGGTAAAAGAATATAGGCTCTTCTGGACCCTGTAACTATGTCAGTAGGGCCAGCCACTGTAGTAACCATACGTGAATTATATTCAAGATTTGTAAAGAATTTTCTGTGTTTCAGTATAGTATATGTTGTTGCACTATCTATCAGGCAAATCTCTTTACAGTTGATCATCGTTCCTAAATGATAAGTTATATGAGTCAATAATTACCAAAAGAGAATTATCAATAATAAAACTTACTAACACAATTTCTAACTATATTTACTAGAACGATAATATAAATTGATAATATCCAACAGAATATAAAAGCTACTCAGCAATATCTAACAGATAAAAACTACTGAGCAATGTTTTACAGGAAATAAAGACTACTTAGTAATATCTAACAGAATAAAAACTACTGAACAATATTTGACAGAAAATAAAAACTACTTAGCAATGTTTGACAGAATATAAAAAGAAAACTAAAATTTTCAGAGATCCCAAGGTTCAGGGATCTAATGTGCCATCATCTAACTCATTGAAGTAATCTGAACTTTCTAAATACGATGTCTTTAGGGCATCAGCCTGCTTCTGATAATCTTTAGGCCACTCATTGTTATCTTTATTCATATTTGTCTCTATAGGTACCCCTGTACTTTTGTACTTGTTCTTCTCATGTTTACTAGTACGGTAGTTTCTGGACCAGTGTCCTTCCTTTCCACATTCAAAACATTTATCCTTCTTATCTTCAGCTTTAGAGAGATTTTTCTTTTCTGGATTCGAAGAAGTAATCCACTTGTTTTTAAAATGAGTGTCCTTCCTAGGACCATAATAATCATCTCTTCCAGGATGATTTTCGCGTCCACCTCTTCCAGGGTGATTTCTACCTCTTCCAGGGTAGTTATTATGTCCTCCTCTATCGTGTCTTCCACCTCTCCTTCCTCTACCTCTACCTCGGTAGAAATCATTGGTGTTTGCTTCTGGCAATGCCAATGATCCAGTGGGTCTAGAATTATGATTCTTTGCCAGTAGGGTATTATGTTTTTCAGCGATAAAGAGAACTTTTATGAGTTCTGAGTACTTCTAGTACTTCATCCCCCTGTATTGATGTTGCAGAATGATATTATTTGGGTAGAAGGTAGATAGCGTTTTATCGATTCGCTCTTTGCTGCAGGCAAAGGGATCATCTTCTGGTGATCATAGCGTTCTTTGAGTGCCTTCTAGAGATCTACAGGATTTACTATGCTCATATATTCATTCTTCATATCTATCTTAACCATAGTCATATATTTATATATGCACGCATGTTCATATATTCATTAATTACTATGATTACCATATTCATCACATGGGTATATAGAGACATATTATATAAAACAGTTGATATATTATGGACAAAGCCTATTAATACTGGGTATTAATAGGGTCCTTTCAGAAACCACTTGTCAAGGTAGAGCGGGTTCTATGGAACCGTCATGCGTATTGCCAAGCTTTTCTAAAAGGTACTAATTACCAAAAGTACATCTAATGAAGAAAATGACATCTTATGTACATGGAACAGGTAAGAGATACAAGATATAAGTACAGTGTAAAGTCTGTTACAATTAAGGATAATTTTGTCCTTATTTGTAAAACAGATATTGCATATTGGTCCCTTGGGGGCTAAATAGTTAAATACATAAATAATATATATGAAATAGCAAAAACTGACCATACGCTATGTCCGGAACGGTTTGGATACCCAAGATTCATATATGGATCGAATGGTTTGGCTATAAATCGGACTTACGATAACAGAAATTAAAACAAATGGTTCATTTTAAATCAGGCAGTCAAATATATACGAATACATATAAGGATGGACGGGTCGGATCTGCAATATGCAGTCGGGTCGGTACTATGCAGTTGGGTCGGGCCTGCATAATTCAGTCGGGTCGGTACTATGCAGTCGGGTCGGGCCTGCATAATTCAGTCGGGTCTATACTATGCATTAAGGTTGAGGTTATAATCAGGTTTTAAAAATAAAACCCAATAAGATGAATAATGTTTATCTTCTCCAAAATAAAAACACAGGAAAACCCTAAAACGGGCCGGTCCTGATGCACTCGTCGGCTCCGCTCGCGCGTTGCTCGCAACTGATCGCGGGAGCATATAGTCGTCGCTCACGCGCACCGCCTGCATCTATTGCCGGTGTGTACATAGGAGTTGCGGCCGGCAGTTTTGCCTGGATTCTGATTTCCGTCCGGGCCGAAGGAGCCCGCTACTGGTATTCAGGCCTCTCCTGTAGCTGTCCTTCACACGTGCGGGCCTTCCGTTGTGGGTTCGCTCGGAGCCCATCGGCATGGCGCATGGCAGTCTAGGGGTTTTCGGCCATGGGTTCGTCTCGGGTACAAAAGTATCTTTGATGAGATCAAATCTCATCGGGGTTGAAGATCAATGGCATACCTGGTGATATTTCGACGTTACATACTTTGTCGTTGTCACCTTGCGGTCCACCTTCGTCGTCCTGATGGTCGCTCTGCTCTCTCGTTTCTTCTCTTCTCTCTCATGTCGTGCCGGGCTTGGATGACTTGTGCTCTCCACTCGTGCTGATAACGTATTGGGAAAAGCTGTGGAAAGCTCTCATCTATTATTCAGTTAACCCCCTATATATAGACATAATCAGTTATTGGGATAAAGACGGGGAAATATCCTATCCCATGAAGATAGGGGTCTCTATCTGGTGGGCATCCATATCCGATGCAACCACCATTTCATAACATATATATATATATATATATATATATATATATATATATATATATATATATATATATATATATATATATATATATATATATATATATATATATATATATATATATATATATATATATATATATATAGAGAGAGAGAGAGAGAGAGAGAGAGAGAGAGAGAGGAATGGGATGCTGCCTATCAAAGCAGCATTTTTTGCTGCTTTGAGACATTGTTTGACCATCCTAGAAGTTTTGGAATTTGATGAAATTTGGTGAGGGTGTTGTCTAGGGTAAGATGATCATCCTCACAAATTTTCATCAAATTCCAAAACTTCTAGGGGGTTCAAATGGTCGAAGCAAAATCAGTCGTCTGCAGTCACCGTTAAAATCTGCAGCATTTTGCTTCGACCATTTGACCCTCTTAGAAGTTTTGGAATTTGATGAAAATTTGTGAGGATGATCATCTTACCCTAGACAACACCCTCACCAAATTTCATCAAATTCCAAAACTTCTAGGATGGTCAAACAATGTCTCAAAGCAGCAAAAACGCTGCTTTGATAGGCAGCATCCCATTCCTCATATATATATATATATATATATATATATATATATATATATATATATATATATATATATATATATATATATATATATATATATATATATATATATATATGGGTCAGGATCGGATGACCCAGCAAATAACCCAGCACCCTTTGAGGCACCTAGAGGTTTTAGAATGGGCTGATTATTTGTAGACATGTTGTCTATGATATGTTGATCATCCTCACAAAAAATCAGCCCATTCTAAAACCTCTAGGTGCATCAAATGAGATCTTCAAATCAACGGTTAAAATTAACAGTCAAAAACCGTTGATTTGAAGAGCGCATTTGATGCATCTAGAGGTTTTAGAATGGGCTGATTTTTTGTGAGGATGATCAACATACCATAGACGACATGCCTACAAAAAATCAGCCCATTCTATAACCTCTAAGTGCATCAAAGGGTGCTGGGTTATTAATGGGTCAAAATTTGCTGGGTCATCCGATCCTGACCCTATATATATATATATATATATATATATATATATATATATATATATATATATATATATATATATATATATATATATATATATATATATATATATATATATATATATATATATATATATATATATATATATATATATATATATATATATATATATATATATATGAGAAACAAGATGCTACCTTTGAAAACAGCGTTCTTCGCTGCTTTGATAGGTCGCCGATGGCTATCAAAGCCTTGAACGACGACAAATGTCATTCGAACTCATAATCGGGAGGTGTTAGAAGTCACCGGAAGTGGTTGCCAGGTGCGGATGTCCTCGGAGGTCACCTAATGAGATGGGGTGATAAATGGAAGGCTCACAATAGAAGTAGTCACTAAAGTCCTCTATCGGTGGAAGCTGATAGGTGGTGTCAACGGAGATCACTGGTGGAGATGATCAAAGGTTGTTTATGTTGATTTTGGCCGGAGATCACATGTGGTGCGGCCGTGGTGGGTTGTCAAAGCAGCAAAAACGCTGCTTTGAGAGGTAGCGTCCCGGCCCTCTATATATATATATATATATATATATATATATATATATATATATATATATATATATATATATATATATATATATATATATATATATATATATATCTATATATATATATATATAAAGAGAGAGAGAGAGAGGCATGCTAGGGTGCGGCGTACGGTGCATCAGACGACTGCGATGCCACGCCGTGCGCACTGCACGCCGCATTTTAGCATTTCTCTCTCTCTCTCTCTCTATATATATATATATATATATATATATATATATATATATATATATATATATATATATATATATATATATATATACAGTACAGTTCAATTGCCTGACGTCGGACATGCTTATCTTGCCCGACAAAAAAATTTGAGGGACCTAGAGGTTTTATAATTTACTGATTTTTGGTGAGGATGATCATCTTGCCATAGATAGGACCTCCACCAAAAATCAGCAAATTATAAAACCTCTAGATCCCTCAAATATGCTATTCAATTTAACGATTAAAATAGACAATCGATAATGAAGAACACCTTTGAGGGACCTAAAGATTTTGTCATTTGCTGATTTTTGATGGAGGTCCTATCTATGGCATGATGATCATCCTCACCAAAAATCAGTAAATTATAAAACCTCTAGGTCCATTAAATTATTTTTGTCGGGCAAGATTAGCATGCCCGACGTCAGGCAATTGAACCGTACTGTATATACATATAGAGTAGTGATACATTGCGGCCGGAGTTAGCGTGCGGCTTCCGTGCGGTGGGCTGGGGGGTTTACAGGCCGTCCGATCATCCGATCCAACGATCGGGATTCAACCCCCCACCGACCATCGTTGTTACTATAGCGGCCACAGTAACAGCGATTTCGGTGGGGGGTTGAACCCCGGCCGTCCGATCGGCATAAATCGAACAGCCCAAATTCTTTCCACTCGGTTAAAAGCTGTAGCCGTTCGATCGAATGATCGAATGGCTACACTTTTTAACTAGGTGAAAAGAATTTGGGCCGTTCGATTTAAGCCGATCGGACGGCCGAGGTTCATCCGGACCACCCAAACCCGAGTGGAAAGAATTTGGGCCGTTCGATTCACGACGATCGGACGGTCGGGGTTCAACCCCCACCGAAATCGATGTTACTGTGGCCGCCACTGTAACAGCGATGGTCAGTGGGGGGTTGAATCCCGATCGTTGGATCGGATGATCGTACGGCCTGTAAACCCCCGGCCTGCCGCACGCTAACCCAGGCCGCAATATATCACTACTCTCTCTCTCTCTCTCTCTCTCTCTCTATATATATATATATATATATATATATATATATATATATATATATATATATATATATATATATATATATATATATATATATATATATATATATATATATATATATATAGGGGCATGCTATAATGTGGCATGCGGTAAGTGCGGCATCGCACTACAACCGTTTGATGCACCGCTGCGTGCATGCGATGCACACAGCGGGTGCATCAGACGGCTGCGGTGTGGTGCCGCACTTACCGCATGCCGCATTATAGCATGCCCATATATATATATATATATATATATATATATATATATATATATATATATATATATATATATATATATATATATATATATATATATATATATATATATATATATATATATATATAGGCGTGTTAGGATGCGACGTGCGGTGTCGCACCGCAACCGTCTGATGCACGACTGCGTGCATCGAACGTACGTAGCGGGTGCATTAGACGGATGCAGTGCGATACCATAGGCACCGCACGCCGCATCCCTTTCTCTCTCTCTCGTAACACGTTATCAGCACGACGTCTTTGAGCCTCGACGAGCACCACAATGGCAAGCGGTGAGACGAACCTCCCACACATGTAGAGAGAGAGATCTATAGAAAAGCGGAGGTCCGGCGTGCACGACGACGTCCTCCTCCTCCGCAGTCGGCAACGGCCTCCCCTCTGCGTGCAACGGCAACAAGCCGCGGCGAATCCAGCGCTTGCATCTTCGTCTCGAGCCAAAGAATCTTGACCTAAGGGTCAGTCTGATAGGGTTACAAGGAGTAGTAGTGCTCTCTTGTGATTGTATTAGGTTTGGTTCTTAGACTTGCGTGTGGTTTTTTTTTTTTTTCCTCATGTCTGGGGTCTACCATGTCGGTCTACTCCCCATGCGATGAGTTAGGGTCATGTTGTTGATATGGCCCTATTTGGTCGTGTGGTCTGCTGTCTCACCCCGAGATAAGCTGTAATCTGTATCTGTCTTTGTTTTTGTTTAATATATTCATTTTTTACCTCTCAAAAAAAAAAGTTGTGGCGGCCTAGGCACTCAGCCACTTCTTCCTGCGCTCCGGCGACCCCGCGACCGAGTCACGGCGAAGAACTTCGCCACACACAAGGTATGCTCGAGACCCCCCCCCCTCACATATCGTACCACCGTCGCAACCAGTCAAAGACCTCTGCGACCATGCCTGAACCGTCCGGCAGCCCTGCTGACGGCACCAACCCTGCCAACAATGGTCGTGACATTCTCAAACACGGACCGTGCAATGGCGGGCTCCGACGACGAGCCCAGCAACTCTGTACACGATATCACTTGCAGCAGAACCACCACCCGACTATCGTTCGAGCACCGGCAGCGGGCTGCGCGAGCGCCGGCCGCGCAAGCGTCGGCAGCGGACTGCACGAGCGCCGACCAAGCAAGCGTTAGCAGCGGACTGTGCGAGCACCGGCAATAGGTTGCGCGAACGTGCCTGCGTGAGCGGTGGCAATGGGCGGCGTGAGCGGCTAGCGACGGTTAGGGTTTCCGTATCTTTTGGAAGAGATGATGAAAAGATATCCGCTGATTTTTTTTTTTTTTTTAACCCGATGGAATAACAAACCCGACCCGACCCGAGCCCGAGTCTGAATACAGACCCAGGCCCGAGCCAAGATCAGGCCCAGACCCGAGACCAGATCCATTCATCTTATTTACCTATTTACTGTGTTTTATCTGATCCGTTCATCTTATTTTTATAATTCTGAGCTCGATCTGGGGCCAACCTATTCGATCTATTTATGGATCTTAGCCTATTGGATCATTCCGGACGCATCGGTATAATCTGATTTTTAAAATTTAAATTATTTAATATATGTTATTATGCACCATCAATTTTTAGTTTTATGGTCATTGACCTGATCTACATGATCCGAATATATACATTGACTATTTAGACTATTCCAGATGCATCGGAACAGCTCGATTTCACAAACTCATAATGCTTTACATGATATAATTGTTTATCGACATATTTAATACCGAATATTATTTGTTTATGGACATATGTCGACTATTTACAATGATTACTTTTTACCTCATCCATAGCCTGCGTGTGAGCTCGGTCCTTGTAAGCCGAGACAGTACAATATGGCTACGAATACATCTTAACTAGTTTTTCCACTATATAGAGGACCCATAGTTTCCTAACGGTTAGGATTTCGATATTCCTAGAATCCGATAGTCTTTAATCCATCAATTGACAAGGCTCCTATTCTATCCCCAGACGTCTAACCTTACAAAGTTGGAGTTCGCTGCACTTGATGTCAATGGCAAAAATTATTTAGCATGGAGGCTAGATGCTAAGCTCCATCTACAATCAATCAAGCTGGATAAGGTGATTGTAAAGCCTACAGGCACAGAAAGCCTTAATCCTGAAGGCAAGACTAAAGCGATAATCTTTCTGCATCGTCACCTACATGTAGACCTGAAGAACGAATACCTAACCGTTGAAGACCCCTTAGTTCTGTGGGAATCCCTATGAGATAGATATGATCATCAAAGGGCTGTCATCCTCTCAGCAGTGAGGAATTAATAGATAAACCTGTGCTACCAAGATTTTAGATCTGTCGCAGAGTATAATTCTACAATATTTAACATCGTGTCCCGACTTGAGCTATGTGGAGAGCCAGTCACCCAGGGATAGATGATCAATAAGACTCTATCCACCTTTCATGCAACAAACGTTCTACTGCAACAATAATACTGAAAGCGAAACTTCCAAAAGATATCAGATCTGATTTCGGTACTCCTAGTTGTAGAGAAGAACAATAAAGTCCTTATGAAGTATCACAACTCAAGACCTACTGGAGCATTGGCATTCTCTGAAGTGCATGCTAGTGAAGGATACCACAGAGATAGAGGCAGAGGAAGGTTTGGAAGAGGTGGTCGTCATAACCACTCCGGCAGAAGTAGTAGGGGAGACAAAGGTGGCAACCCCAGTAGAGGAGGCTACCGACGTAGAGGCAGGCGTGGCCACTCTAGCAGAGGTGGACTCAACCCACGTCAAAATATAAATTTCAAGAAGCAGAATAACAAGCCCTGGTATGCAAAACAAGTGAAAGAAGAGCCTTCTTCTAATAAATAGCCTATAGACATTTGCTTCAGGTGTGGGCGTGAAGGCCATTGGTCTCGCAACTGTCGTGCATCTAAGAAAGAGGTGGCAAACTTTTAAGCAACACAGAAAGCAGAGGGTAACGCAATGTTTGACCTTGACAATGATGACCTCCTTGGAGATAAACTTAATGAGATGCAAGAAAAAACCAAACTCACAACTTTTGATTTCTATAATGATAACTAGGGGGGACATAAGACTTTTAGTGATAGACTGGCATCGTTTATTTTTTATCAGAACAGCTATTTGATTTCTAGTAGTTAATATTTTGTTTGCTTAGTAGACTATCATATCATTTTTTTTATCAGAACAGTTGTTTGCTTTATTATAATTGATATTTCGTTTGTTTAGTATAATAGCTTTTAGATCTCTCTTATTAATATAAGTGTTTCTCATTTCCTATATATCTGAGTTGCTAGAACCTTATATCAAATAATATTTTACTTCTTTGTTAGGAAATGGAATCTAAGGAAGATATAAATAGTGATAACATTTGCCTGATAGACAGTGCCACTACTCATACGATTCTTAGAGACCAAAAATACTTCTTAAATATTAACTTCGGTTCAAATAAAATATCGATCATAGCTGGCTCCACTTAGATAATAGAAGGCTCTGATAGAGCATACCTAGTGTTACCTAATGGAACTCATATTTTTATACAATTTGCCTTATACTCTAGTAACTCTAAAAGAAACTTACTTAATTTCAGAGATATAAGAGCAAATGGGTATCACATAAAAACTCTGAACGAAGGGAATAATGAATTCTTATATATAACCTCTAGTGTTGGAAATCAGAAGTTTACTCTAGAAAAATTCTCCAATCTATCATTAGGGATATATTTCACTCATATTGGGATTGTTGAGTTATATACAAACATGAGCCAGTAGCTCAGTATTAATCCAAGACAAATAGCCAGAAGCTCCATAATCCTATAATTTTTAATATCTGGAATGATCGTCTAGGACATCCTAGGACAACAATGATGAAAAAGATCGTAGAAAACTCTTGTGATCATCCCTTAGCATATTATCACATACCTAGTGAGTTAGTTTGTATCCCTTGCTCCCAAGGTAAGCTTATTACAAGAACATCTTTTCTAAAAATTGAGTCTGAATCACCTTCTTTTCTTCATAGAATCCAGAGAGATATATGTGGACCAATTCACCCTTCTAGTGGACCTTTCAGATACTTTATAGTATTAATAGATGCCTTAACTAGATGGTCCCATATGTGCCTTTTATCGACTAGAATCTTACATTTGCCAAATTACTAGTACAAATAATAAAGTTGAGAGTATATTTTCCTGATCAGATCATCAAATCTATTAGACTGGATAATGCAGCAGAATTTACCTCTCAAGTTTTTGATGATTTTTATCTATCACTAGGAATAGAGTTTGAACATCATGTACCTCATGTTCATACCTAGAATGGTTTAGTAGAATCCCTAATCAAACGACTTCAAATGATTGCTAGACCCCTCCTAATGTATTCAAAATTACCTAGTAGTGTTTGAGGCCATGCAATTCTTCATGCTGCATCTTAAATCAAAGTTAGACCAACTTCGTACCATAAGTTCGCTCCTGCATAATTAGTATCTGGGAATCAACCAAATATTTCTTATCTTCAAAAATTTGGATGTGCAGTTTATGTTCCTATTCCACCACCAAAGAGAACTAAAATGGGTCCCCAATGTAGATTGGGAATTTATGTAGGGTTTAAGTCTCCTTTATTCTCAAATATTTAGAACCCTTAATATGTGACATTTTTACCGCAAGGTTTGCGGATTGTCACTTCGATAAGACAGTTTTCCTACTGTTTGGGGGAGATAAGAAAGATAATGAACGTCCCATCCAAGAGGAACGATGTGAATTGTCGTGGAATTCTTCCACTTTGTCTCATCTAAACCCCAAGACTCTCCAATATGAGCACAAAGTTAGGAGAATAATACACTTGCAATCTATTGCAAATGAGTTACCGAATGCATTCAATAATGCTATAAAAGTAACTAAATCACACATACCAGCTATGAATGTACCTGCCAAGATTGATATCCCAAGTAAGAATAAGACAGCAAATGAGTCTGACATACGCCAGAAGTGTGGAAGACTTATAGGCTCCAAAGATTTAGCTCCCCGGAAAAGAAGATTAAATAGCATATCATACCTACAGCTCCGGAAGAAGCTGTTCCTAATATAAAATCTCCTGAAGAGAAGATTCATGACGGTCCGAAAAATGTCATGAATTAAAGATCCAATTTTTCCAAATTAAAGTATATTGCTCTGGCCGAGGTTATGCCCCAGATCCTAGAAGTGACTGGAAAAGAGATACCATTACCCAACAATGATGAGATATTTGTGTTTTACACAAACTCAGGGAAAATATGAATAGAAAAAAAAATAGTCATCGATGATATATTCTTATATGCTATGACAAATGAGATAATAAAGGGTGATGATAATGATACTGAATCATGTACAATCCTAGAATATTGACAAAGTAAAGATTGGCCAAAATAGAAGGATATGATTCAAACGGAACTGGATTCCCTCGCAAAGCATGAAGTATTTAATTGGACCTATAATACAAACCCCAAAAGGAATAAACCCTGTAGGTTTCAGATGGGTGTTTGTTAGAAAAGAAAATGAAAAGAACGAGATCCAAAGATATAAAGCACGCTTAGTTGCTCAAGGATTCTCGCAGAAACCTGGGATAGTTATGAAGAAACATATTCCTCAGTTATGGATGTCATCACATTCAAATATCTTATAAGTCTAGTTGTCTCTGAAAGATTAAGCATGAGACTTATGGATCTAATAATAGTCTACCTATACGATAACCTAGACAGTGAAATATATATGAAAATCTTTGAAGGATTTGACTTACCAAACTCCAAGTCTAGAAATACTCATTCAATTAGATTAAAACGAACATTGTACGGTCTGAAATAATCCAGAAGATTATGGTACAATCGGCTCAGTGAATATCTATCTAGGGAAGGCTATAAAAATGACCCTATAGGCTTATGTGTATTTATTAAGAAATCCCAGAATGTATTTACAATAGCAGTAGTATATATAGATGATATAAATCTAATAGGATCTCCCGAAGAGATTGAAAAGACTGCTGGCTATCTTAAAAAGGAGTTTGAAATGAAAGACCTAGGTGAGACAAAATTTTACCTCGACCTGCAAATCGAACGCAACAAGTATGGAATATTAGTCCATCAGGCAAAATATACTAAAAATCTCCTGAAGAGGTTTAATATGGGTAAATGTTATTCACTTAGTACACTCATGGTTGTAAGGTCTTTAGATGTTAACAAAGACCCATACAGATCCAGAGAGAAAAATGAAGACGTCTTGGGTCCTGAAGTACCCTATTTAAGTGCAATAGGTGTAATTCTTTATTTATCTCAATGCACTAGGCATGATATTTCATTTTTTATTAATCTACTTGTTAGATATAGCTATGCACCTACATTTAAACATTGTAATGGTATAAAGCATATATTTAGATACTTAAACGGGACAGTTGACCTTGGCTTATACTATTCATGTAAAAGAACTAACCTAGTTGGATATACAGACTCTGGTTACTTATCCGATCCCTACAATGAAAGGTCACAAACAGGTTATGTGTTTCTTAATAGTAATGCAGCTATTTTATAGAAATCCACAAAGCAAACACTAGTAGCAACGTCATCCAATCATTCTGAGATACTGGTGCTTCATGAGGCAAGTAGAGAATGTGTGTGGCTACGATCGATAATTCAACACATCAGAGGAAGTTGTCAACTCCCATCAGTTACGGATGAACCTATAAAAATTTACAAAAATAATGCAGCATGCATAGCTTAAATTCAAAGTGGCTTCATCAAAGGCGACAGGACCAAGCACATCTCTCCGAAATTCTTTTACACCCATGAACTCCAAGAGAAGAAAGAGATTATTATAAAGCAGGTAAAGTCAGCTGAGAACTTGGCATATCTTTTCACCAAGGTGCTTCCAAAGTCTACATTCCAGAAGTTGGTGCATCAGATTGGCATGAGGTGACCTCACCAATAGGGCATATAAATGTTATTCGAAATTGATGTATTAACAAGGGTGGGAAGTAGCATTTTAATGTATTAGGAGGAGGGAGTATTTTCTTTTGAAGATTGATGTAAGCAAGGCATGTAATAGAATATAGGATAAAGATGAGAGAGAGCATCATGCAGATGCAGATAGAGACATCCAGAAGAATGTCTTTTGCGCACTGTACTCTTTTTCCTATGATGAGGTTTTTCCCACAAGATTTTTCCATCGAAAGGTTTTAATGAGGCAGTATAAGTCGCACCTACTAAGATTCCAGACAAATTTATTCCTGAAGAACTATGTTCCTGAAGAACCCATTGTACTCTTTTTTCTTCACTAAAGGTTTTGTCCCATTAGGTTTTCCTTAGTAAGGTTTTAACGAGGCAATGTTTTAAAATGTGGGCATCTAAGGGGAGTGTTACGGAATATATAGCTGCCTATTTTGGTGAGACACCTCTAACCGTAATCCCTATCTCTTTATATATATGTGATGAATAAACAAAAGACCATCACGTTTTCGTGAAAACATAGCCGTCATCCGGAGTGCATCTCTTCTCCCTCTCTCTCTCGTAACAATAACTATATATTTGTTGTTGACAATCTTCAAATTAATAAATTTTCAACGGTTTCCGAGTATATGTAAAAGACTTTACCCAATTTGGAGAACCAGGCCGTCGGATTAACAGCAGTTGACCCGATCAGACCCAATCCGACTCGACCCAACCTGACCCGATAGACTCTTTGGTACTATATATTACAGTATCAGATTGCGGGTATACCCGACCCGACACAACCCAGTGAATTTTAAACGGATCTTCCCAGGTCTACCGTGTCCAGACCCTAAACCCGGACACGACCCGGGTCTACCGTGTCCAAACCCTAAACCCAGACCCAACCTGTTTATTAAACAGGTCTATCGTGTCGACCCATTTACGACCCGAACCTGTTTAGCCCTGACCCAGACCCGCTATCTTGGTGTCGGGTCTACCGTGTTGGGGTCCAAAATTGCCAGCCCTACGGACAACCCAGGCTGCCGAATTACCAACAGTAATTGCAACAAATAGTCCAGGCCATCAAAAAAGTCTACAAATTCAACAGTTTGTCAGCCAGATATTTATTTTTATTTTTTTTAAATATAATATAAATGGCTAGTTGTACAATGATAGCAATTATACCATAGAATTTAACCGAATCTATTGTAGTGTGGACCGTGTGGTGATGGGACTAACGGTACAATTGGGTAGACGCCAATTAAGTACTTTCATTAAAAATATTATAATTTTTATATTTCTCAAAGCATCCCTAACCGGCTCCCTAAAGTAGGGAGCCAAAAGTAGGATAGCGAAAGTCTTTGCTCCCCAGATGTGGCGAGCAAAGTAGCAAATGAATAGATTGACGATCAGGACAGCCAAAGTCTGCCCCTACCCAGTGACACTTGGAGAAGAAAAAAAACTCACTTAGAGAAGAAAAAATACCCAACTTTTGCCTAAAGATCCCCGCTCTTGTACTTTAATAAAAATGTTGTAATTCCCATTTTTCTTAGAGAATCTCTAACAGCCTCTCTAAAGTAGGGAAAGATGGCTTTCCACTAAGAATAGGGATGCATTCTTGGAAGCCAACTCCAGGAGCCTCTCTATTCTTTCCGTACTTTAATATTATGAAACAACCAAAAGCCTCCAGGCATATCTACATATTACCTAATTGGCCAACCACTAAATTACAAAAAAACCATTGTTTTTTTAAAAATGTTACAAAATATGATCGAGTTGTCCAGTGGAAAGTAACCGTTGGGTTTGAATTAAGTTCGATTGAGCGTCACCAAAGCCAATCGACCATTCGAAGGCGTAGGACCCAGCAGGAAATCAAAAGTCTCTGCTCGATCCCCAGATGTGACGAGTGAAGTAGCGAATAGAAGAATTTTTGTAACTTTTTTGTCTACAAACCGATCAATCCCCCCCCCCCGATAGGGATGGCAACGGTGCGGTTTTGGGCAAAACCGAACCGCACCGCAACACCGAACCGCCACACCGAAACCGCACCATGCGGTGCGGTGCACCGCGGTTTAACATTATAATGGTCTAAACGGTGCAGTTTTTTACGGTTTTAGGTAAACCGAAACCGCACCGCAACACCGAAATCATAAACCGAGACTGTACCGCACCGCGACGGTTTTATATTTTGGCAAACCAAAACCGCACCATACAGAGCGATTTTCTGCGATTGCGGTTTTAAACCGCACCGTTGCCATCCCTACCCCCCGAACAATTGTTCCAACCTCCTTAAAGAGGTTGGAGGATCATCCTCTCTCATTGGTCCATTTCAACGACACATGTCATTTCTCGCTATTCATCACAGTGAAATGATCGAAAGCTTTCGAAATGGACCAATGAGAGAGAGAGTGATGCTCCAACTTCTCTAAGAAGGTTGGAACAAAATTTTCGTTCGCCTCCCCCCTCCGAAAAAAAAAATCCAATTAGAGTTTGAAGAACGGAAAAAAAAAAAAAAAAAAACCCAACTTTTGCCTTTAAAAGATTGGGTCGGGTTCCCCTAATTGTTGGATGGCCTTTGTCCCCGCTATCGTACCAGTGCTCGAACACTTGACATGAAGTCAAAACGCTATCATTTTCTCTATCACCACCCAAAAAAAAAAAAGAGAAAACGCTATCATTATCAGTGAAGCATCTGTTGAAGCCCAGGCTCCCAATCATTCCCTCTTGCTTGTGGGGAACGGCACTCTCCCTTCACTACAAACAACCCACCCCTCGTCACCCCTCCTCTCTCTCTCTCTCTCTCTCTCTCTCTCTCTCTCTCTCTCTCTCTCGTCACCCCTCCTCTCTCTCTCTCTCTCTCTCTCTCTCTCTCTCTCTCTCTCTCTCTCTCTCTCTCTCTCTCTCTCTCTCTCTCTCTCTCTCTCTCTCTCTCTCTCTCTCTCTCTCGGCTTCGTAAGACAATGGAAAAAAGCTTCATGCCCTTTTACCTTTGATAGCGTCACATGTGCCACTGGGAGGCCAATACAACCCATATGCATGCATACATATCACATCTGATGTGGATGTGGATTTTGTTCTGTCTCACTCCCCCGAGGCCAACCACATGAAAACAAATGGAGGATCGGCCTATCCAAGCCATCCATGCATCATGGTCGGTTCTTAAATATGTCCATATGTTGCACCATGATTAGCACACGATTAGCACACTTTATTAAGTAGTAATAATATGTTGCTTGTTGATGATTTTATTACAAAAGATAAGGAAAAACCATATAGCGAGACCCGGTTAAGTTATGAAACCACCAAGCGAGACCGCTATCGAAAATTTGAAACTATATACCAAACAGGGTACGGGTGAATACTATTGCTTGTTGATGATCTTATTACAAAAGATAAGAAAAAACTACAAGTGAGACCCGATTAAGTTATGAAACCACCAAGCAAAACCGCTATTTAAAATTTAAAACTAGATACCCAATTTTAAAAATGTGCGAAATATTTAAGAATACACTGCGTACTTAAGTTCAAAAATACTATTCAACCAAACATGTAGATTTAGACTCTTTACAGAATATATCACAACGGTCCGTTGCATCAATTTGACTTACCCCTCCTTTGTTAATAGGCCGATTAGACATTTGGACTTATCCCCCTAAAATGACATCAATTAGATTTATCCTTAAAAACTAAAATTAACCTGCAAAAATTTTGACATAAACCCCCCCCCCCCCCCCAACCGAAATTTTGTGGAGTTAAGCCAAAATTTAGGTAACTTTAATTGGTATCAGTTTAGGGGGTTAACTCTTATTGGACAATTAACATAGGGGGTTAAGTCAAATTGATCCAAAAGATTATTAGTGATTGGGACAAGGAGAGGCGGAGAGGGAGCTAACCCCTCGAAGCCCTTCCACCTGCCTTACCTAGTCATCCATATATATCTAGATATTTTTATTTAATTTTAATTATTTATAAGTTCATAAATGATTGACCACTTTGTTTATTATGCAAGTGACGGAATTAATATTACATCATTTGTACTATGTGTTGGATGTGGAAACCCGAAACCATCTCTCTCTCTCTCTCTCTCTCTCTCTCTCTCTCTCTCTCTCTCTCTCTCTCTCTCTTCCCTATTTACAATGTTTAATAGATAGAATCATAGTTTATTAGATTTATAACAAGGATGGACTTCCTTTTATACCTTTGTTTATTTCTTATAATCGAATCATTCCTTTTATTAAAACTTAACGCCATTAAATGAAAGCTCTACAATACTATCCGAAATATGAGGTGATCGATTTAGGGTTTCTATGATTCAACGTACCAACTATTTTCATATCTTCCCTCTGTACAGTCCAACATCATCAAGTGAATAATTTTTGCTTCCCTAATCAGCATCTTGGAGCTATCATTGATCGCCACCCTTACATCCTGCATAGTTGTTGAATCATGTTCTTGCGTGAGAAAACATGATGTGTGGTGCCATCCATTATCAAGCACGTAGTGTTGGACTGATTTCTCTTCAGTGTCCCCAAAGATATACTACTCGTCTAAATCTTACGACGATCCAACCCAATTATTGTAAACCTCAGCCTTAGCATATCCATTACTTTTGGTTGACCTAGAGTCGTTTTTGGAACTTGCTCCACATTTTCATATGCACTCACTTTACAAGTGCCCGGATTTGCCGCACTTCAAACATTCAACCTTCTTGATTCTTACACCATGCCCCATCGTTTTAACACTCAAAAGACTAGCTAGATTTCTCATTAAAAGCCCCTGAGCTTTTTTCGTGTGCTTCTTTGCTTAGTAGACTACCCACATCATCTTCAAACTTCATCTTTCTTAAACCGGAGGAATTGCTCACCGTCATTACAAGGCAATCTCAACTGCCGAGTAAACCCAACATGATCAGTAGTGCCTTGATCTTATGTTGGAAGCTGATTACGTCAAATTCTAGTTAGTTTGATCATAATCCCATTGAAGTTCTTGACATGCTTTGTTATACTTTCACCATCCGTTATTGTCATGTTGAAGAACCTCTTCATCGGGAAGAACTTGTTGGATGCAGAGGATTTTTCATACATCGTGAACAGTGCTTCTATCAAATACATTGTGGTCTTCTCCTTAAAGATATTGAAGGCCATTTTTTAGGTTAGATAGAAGAGAATCATCCTTATGGCTTTTCTGTCGAGTATCGCTCAATCTTTTTCAGACATTTTCTTTGGCTTGCTTGTTTTTCCACCCATAGACTGATAAAGACAATCGTTTATATGCATCTATCAAAATCCAAAGTTTATACCCTTTAATTTCTCGCACTACACCAATACTGTTGAAAAAGGACAGGCAATGATCGTCGTTTTTCAGTATGTCGTTTTTTAGTCTATCGTTTTTTAATGGCCGTTGTTTTTTACCACAAAAAAATATGTATTGACCGTTGTTTATTAAAAGACAAACTTTGCCCGTCGTTTATTTATGTAGTTTATTCCTCAAATTGGTGTAGTGTCGATCCTCACCTTTGTGTCTTCTGCCATTGCTCCAATATCCTTAAAACCTCACACCGAACTTTTATATCTAATACCAATCTGTTGTATTGGTTGGATCTCTTCGATATCACCTGTAATGTCCTATGGAAGCATGACGGTGATATTCAAAGGTTCGAGGATTGAAGCCCTATAGAGATCGCCCTCAACATAGTGAGTTTGAAGCTAACACACATACAAACAATACAGATTCACATGTATTCAAAGATTTCGATTATCATACAAGAAATTACACATATAATGGGTGTTTCAAGGGTTGGGATTAGTGCATGTGTGAATTTTTGACAAGTTTCTTGAGAGAACCATACGACAACTAGGGTTTTCTTGTTAACAATAGGATTTCAATCGCCATCGACCGTGGTTTTTTTCTATTAGAGTTTTTCTTATAAATCGTTTTCTCTCTTCTTACAATCTGTTATGTTGGGTTTTTATCCCCAACATATTATTTAATCTATGATTGTTCCATATGTGTAATTTCTTTTAGGGCAAATTATATAAATCTTCCCTGAACTGTGGGGGTAGTTTCACATTGGTCCCTTAACTTTTTTTTTAACAAATAAACCCCCAAACTATATAATGTTAACAAGTTGATCCCTTCAATAATGGAAATGATTGACGTGACCAATATTAACATTTTTACTTCCGATATTACCCTTCTCACTCTCTCTCTCTCTCTCTCTCTCTCTCTCTCTCTCTCTCTCTCTCTCTCTCTCTCTCTCTCTCTCTCAAGCAACCCAACCCCATGGCAGCCGGAGTCGTAGAGCAACCTCCGTCCCCTTTCAAGCGGCCTGACCACCACCACCTTCTCCCCTCCTCCCCGATATCCCGAAGCTGCCTCAGATCTCCCAGATTGCCGATGGCATTCCGAGAAGCCCCCGACCCAACCCCATGGCAGCCCTCCACCTCCCGTATCCTCACACCACCTCAGACCCCCCCCCCCCCCGACCCCCCTCCTTGCGGCCCCATGCCGATCACGGCTTGCATGTGCCGGAGACGCCGCACGAGGCGTGCCGACAGTTGTGCCAGGTCAAGAGGAAGGAGCATGGTGGTGGTAGGGGTGGCGGCCGAAGTTGCAGAGCAGCGTTCCTCCCCTCTTTCGATTTTGTTTTGAAGAAAGAAGAGGACAGTAATTTAGTCATTTAACAAATTCCGTCTGTGGATAACAATGATTTCAAATTGATCCAAAGTTTGAGGGTTTAGTTGTTAAAAAATAAATTAGGACCAATGTAAAACTACCCTTGACCAATGTAAAACTACCCCCATAGTTCAAAAAAGATTTAAGTAATTCGTTATTTGTTTTATTTGTGTTGGTGCTCTATTTTCCATGGTGCAACAAAAGACGACAAAAGAAAAGAGTGTGACCTTGATTGAGCAAAGAGCATGTGGTTCAAAATAACCTCACATGAATGGAAAAAGGTTCATGAAGAATAAATAAAAGGACACAAAAAGCTAGCGGAGCATAGTAAAGAACAACATAATAACTTAATAAATTGCGACAACAATATATTAATTGTTGAATGCCTCCTTTCTACATTACTGACTTATTCTAATCCCTCATGTATATACTCACCGATTATTGTGATCAAGTTGATAGTTAATGGTAACTTAGGGCCACTCCATTGCACCCACAAAATCCTTCCACGCATGAGGCAGTGGTAGTCATAGGGCTAAAAGTATTCCAAATGGTCTTACACGTATTTCTCGGGGCACAATCTTGATAGGGTGAGGGCTTAAAGAGGTCTTGAGATCGAAATGCGAAAGGCAGCTATTGCTATTTATTAGCTTTATAATCCCATGAACATGACATCAACAGTCAGGATTCACACACGCAAACGAGGCGCAACAGCCAAGCTCGCTCCACGAATGTACACACATCACGGGAGTCAAGATCATACACCAACACAGCACAATTTTTTTTTGGGTAGAAACTGCAGGGATTCTATTCATGACGCCCCAACCTGAAAACCCGAATTCACTCTCTCTTGTCTAGGGTTACAACTTCCAACAAATTTCGAATCTACTCCATCTTAATCATGATCCTACGTGGGACCTTCATCCCATATACAATTATTATTCATTGCCCCATAATTTTTTTTTTTTTTAGAACCCATCCTAAAATTGGAGGGAGGGTTAGGCAACCTCCAACCTGTTCATTGCCCCCAAAGTTACCAACTCAGTTGCGCACAATTAATCATATCTGCGATCTTTAATGCAATTGATCGATCTTAGGACCCGCTCTTTGTTCCACTCAAATTAGGAAATTCTTTTGTTATCTTGCTATCGGCAATCCATTGGGATTGGTACCCAGCACCCGATTAGAGTATGGATGAGAGGGATGAATAGGTTAGTTTTCTTAGTTTAAAAAAAATTTATGAGCGAAAAAAAAAAAAAAAAAACTTCCAACAATGACCGTTATTTCCACCCCAAATTTTGAAGATTTGACGGTCTAGTCAGGAATACAAGTCCATGGTCACAACAAAACTTTCAAATCACGATCGCCATGGAAAGCCGTTAAAGCTCGATAAGGCGATTGTCAGCATAGAGAGGGCGTACGATAAAAGAAACCAGGGGTGAGTATATAAACGAGAGACACAATTAACACCCAATAGATTTGAGATCATTCTACGATTAATAAGCCAGTAAATCCAAGGACTTGGTGTTTTAAGTGTAAAGAAGAAAAAAAACCCTTCAAAAGAGCAGATATTTACAGGTGGAGCCACCCGCGGAAGGCGGGGAGGGTTGGGGGGTTCAGGAGGCGGCGGAGGGCTGGTGGGGAGGAGCCGGTTGGGGGGCGAAGGGGAAGATCCGGGGCTTGGCGAAGAGGGCCGCGAAGGAGGACGGCTTGTTGCTGCCGGAAGCATTGGCGCCGGCGTTGGAGCCTGGGGTGGCGGTGGCGGTGGCGGTGGCGGCGGAGGAGGAGGAGACGCGCTCGCAGGAGGGGCACATGGAGAGGGTGGTGGCGGGGAGGTGCATGTAGAAGGGGTGGGCGGTCTTGAGCGCCCGCAGCTCCGCCAGCTCCTTCTGCAGCCGCCGGTTCTCCTCCGTCAGCGTCTCGCAGCACCGCTTCAGGTACTCGCAGTCCACCTCCGTCTGCTTCAGCTTCGTCCTGTTCCACAAGGCCCAGTAAATCTCACCGGCGGTAACTAGAGCCCATGCAAGAGCATATCATGAAATGGCCGAACATTTTTTTTTTCCGGGAAAAAAAAGAAATAAATAAGTTCACCAAAAAAATGAAATGTAAGTTTTAAAATTATTAACAGAAACCCATCATAAAAGGCTAAATAAATATATTAGAGATTTTTTTTTTAAAAAAAAAGGGATGGATTAATACCTGGCTCTTCTGTTCTGAAACCACACTTCCACCTGGCGAGGCCGAAGGTTGAGCTGCTTGGCCAGAGCAAGCTTCTGCTTCTGAGAAAATTACACACAGGGGTTAGATTTCTATGTCAGATTAACGGGTGCCCTTTCCTCTATATCATGGGGAGGTGAGTTTACCGGGTTGAGGGTGTTGTGCTCCTTGAAGCTCTCCTCAAGGAAGGCAGACTGGTCCTTGGAGAGGCGGAGCTTCTTCCTCGCCAGGCCGTTCTCTTCCTCGTCGCTGGCCCTCGACGACGCCCTCTCCGCCTCCCCTCCCCCTCCCTCACCGGCGCCTCCGCCGGGACCGGAGAACTCCATCTGGAACGAGGAGGCGGCGCTGTTTGGCGACGACGACGAGACTGCCGCCACCTCCTCCGCCTCCTCCGACGACGGCGCCCGGTTCACGTCGAACCCACGCATCGACGGCTCTAGATTGCCCGCTAGAAGAGATAAAAGCCCCTCGATTTTAATTACGTAAACATGCATAAATCCGGAACCCAAGAAAAAAAATTACATCCGAGACACGGTAAAAATAATCTATTTTACCTAAAATTCCAAAAAATTCCAAAAAAAAAAGAAAACCAACAAGCTCTACTAATCTACAGTGAAATGAGCGCAGCTTCATGAGGGGAGCCAGGATTCTTACCGGTGTGGATCGCCCACGGAAACCCTAGCTGGAAAGTCGAGCCGTTGGAGACGGCGAGGTGGGGGAGGGGAAGAAGGTCTAGTTGCGCCGGCGGATCAGGAGAGCTCCTCGCCATTCTCCCCTCCCCCTCTCTGCCCCCAAGCCCAACCCCTAACCCCATGTAAAACCCCAGATCAAGACCCATCCCCGCCTTCCCGGCGGTCCTCTTCGCCGCGTGCGGCGCCCCCGCCGGAGCCTCGCCCAAGCTCAGCCCCAACTCCATCCCAGTCGCCCCGGATTAAAAAAAAAAAAAGGCAAACAAAAGAGAGAGAAGGTGAGAAAAGGGTCGCAGCGGTCCAAATAAAAGGCAGCGGGGATTTATAGACCCCAAGAGAGAGAGAGAGAGAGAGAGAGAGCAATCGATTACAGGCCCCCCTACAGAGAGAGTTTGACCGACAAGCTCAGGTTGACAAAACACACGTGACCCGGCAAAAGGGTGCAGAAAACCCACACCAGAAATTAATTAAATTGAAAAAAGAAAAAGAAAAAAAAGAAGAAAACATTACCGGCATGGATTCAGATTCTACTACCCCCGTTTTTTATAAAAAACCCACGACCCCACTAGAAAGCCCGCCCCACAGTTGCTCATCTCCGCGCTTTATTAATATTAGAAGCTGACAAATATCTCACCCAAAAATTGCCGACAGATAATTGCGGACGAACCCTCGGCTAGTACACTATTTACAATCAAGGGCTCGGCTAATTTTTTTTAAGGTTGAGTTATACTAGCTCAAAAACACTTAACATTATATAGATTAAAAACTACATTTTACCAAACCACCCCCCCCCCTTCAATTCATTTTTGTTCAGATAAAATTACTAAATGAGAAAATTAAAGTATTTGATAAAAGAGGGTAATGTGCTAACATTTCAAACTTTAAGGAGCGATTTGAAACAAAATAAACTAGATGGGCTAAGTGTTTTGAACTAAACTTTAGGGAGGCAAAGTGCAATTTGGTTTTTTTTTTATTTTTTTTCGAGAGGGGTCCACAAGGTGAGCCGTCCAGGCTGCAACCTGCGATTTGTTCGCCCTATGGATGTGTGAGTAAAGATGTTTATACTAATCGAAAGGATAAGAGGTGAGGGACTGATGGGTGGTGGCTGCAATCATGTGTGATGATAGCTACTGTTGTGCTTGGATAGGGATGGTATACCATGATAATGTCTCATTATTACTAATTATGTACGTATGATGACTGATATTTTGACCCAATTTGTTGATTCTTTATAAATTTATTTCTGATTAAATTACACATAAACCTATATAGTTTGACCGATTTTTCACTTACAAACCCTTATATTTAAAACCCAACAAATACCTCCTAATCATTTTTAAAATATATCACTTACACCCCCTCTAGAGAGCTTCGAGATCAAACTATAAGGGATCTATGTTTAATCTAATAGGATTTCACCTACAAATTTTTTTATGGAAATACTTTGTAGAATTTAAAACAATTGTAAAAAAAAATCAAAAAACAAAACTATCCAAACTCTTCTTGCTTTTCACATACATCAATCACGAATCGATGAACCGCACCCACATAAAGTGGATGTAACATGATGTATCTTGATGTTGGAATAGCATAGATCTGGTGGCAGACCTGGGCTCGAATCAAAAGTCAGCTATCTTTTTCTAATTTCTCTTATGCATCTTCCAAGTATGTGAGTGCTAGCGAAAAAATTAGGGTTACATACTCAAATTTATGTTGAGGCTACTTATACTTGGACCAGACTTAGCTCCAGTAACAAAATCGGCCAGTGACAAACCAATAAGGATAGGTGCATGTGGCACTAAAACGGCCACTAAAATGTGTGAGGGCCCTTTGGTTACAAGAAGGCAGCGTATACATCATGGTCGTTGATTCTCCATCGCAAGGCCTTGGCCTTATAGTACGGCTAGTTATCCGTTTTCATTAGGAGCATAGTCAAGCCACCGTATATACTTGTACACAAGTGGTTAGACTGCAGCCGACTGTCACTGTTGCCCGTGCCGGGAGCCTAACTACATCCAACTAGGCTGCCCCATCGCTACGTGACGAGGTCACGTGCCATGTCACAGTGTCTTAAATTGGGCCCAACTAATTTATTGTAGAACCTAGGACCCGTGTGCCCCCCACCACCTCCCCCCCCTCTCATTACTCCCCACCATGTCCTCCGTCGGATGCAGCCGATCCCTCGAATCCTGTCCTTCGATTTGCTACACCCCCAAAGGCAGACACGTCACTGTCCCGCGGGTGCATTTCACTATCTTATCCCCACTCATTTCTAGTCAACGCTATTTATTTCGACCGGGTTCTGGGGTGAGGGTTCCCCATTCCCGAGCCACCACCGAGTAAATCCGCTGACCCGGCCCCCGGCCCCGCCGGTGGACCTCCAACCGACGGGCGACGCGATGCCACGTGCCCGGCGATCCAACGGCCGAGGCTGCCACCCCACCCACCATCGCTCTGACCGAAACGGCTCCCTTTCGAGACTCTCGAAGCGTCAAAAGGAAGGAACCCGGGTCATGCCCCCCGCATGCCCTCGGTGGGGCCCACGGTCGGCCGGCCGGCTGGCTGCCTGCCCCGTCGGTCCGGGTGAGGTGTCACGCCCTTATCACGCTTCGGGGATCATTGCAATAATTGAAAGGTCATGCAGTGATCAATGATGAGGTGAGGGGGGGGCACGGGAAACGCATGGCGGTGAACGGGAAACGGATGAAGGGCTTTAAACGCCGAGGATCATCACGGTCTCGCTGATCAGACGGGTACGGTGTGGCGTGATGTTGACAGTTGTGGTCTGTGGGTGTGAGGCCCTGTAGTAGGGGGGTGTACTGCGTATATTGTGAGCAATCCCATCAGCCGCCTTTAATGGGGAAATCTTTGGGTGCGATCTCCTCCCTTGATGTTTGCAGTCGTCGTCCACAGCGATGATGGGATGTTGCACTGTGTGTGTGTCTGCAATGATAGGCTGTCCGTAGGGCCTCTTCCCTACTGACTGCTCTCCCGACAGCCATTTGATTCAGATCTGATGGGCTGTCGGCTTTGCTGATCAGGCCAGCAGAAGATGAGAGAGAGGAGAGAGAGAGAGAGAGAGAGAGAGCGCATCATATTTCCGGCTTTTATTTGGCAAAATCAAAGGTATTTATTTTATTTATTCTGTACTTGCAGAGTATTATATCGCCGGGATTTCCCTGGAGCGTAATCTAATGAGGTACATCTCTCCCTCCGTTGCGAGATTCGACGAAATGAAATTGCAACTTAATGAGAGGTGGGTCCCCGCGGTCAGGCAGCAGGGTGGTGCCAAACACAAAGGGGACATGCTGGCGGACATACTGCGGACACGAGGGCCATCGGCCAGCGGACGGTGTCATCGGCCAATGCATGGCTCTCTCCCAAAAATCGGAGCATGCTCATATCCATTGGCCGTCTGATGCCTTACGATCAAGATGGGTGGCTGTGATTCAGTGATTCAGTGCCACGTCAGGATGTTGGAGTAGGATTTTTATTTGTTATCTCTTATCCATCTGAGGGGGGTAAGAATGGAGAAAGGCTATCTCGAAGTTATTTCAAATTCTAAAGAAACATACAGCGGAAATTGAAATTTATTTTTATCCAAGAGGCTATTGCTCCGTATGCTCAGTGATGTATCTGGACCGTTCACGAAAATATCGGGACTATCCAATCCAAACTTTACACCAATCAGGATCCGTGCATGTCTTCTATAACGTTTTTTACACAGCATTAAAAATTTAATTCCATGCCGAACCAATCTCCACCATCAATCTCATTTTTCATACATCTAGTAGGGGAAGCATTATTCTGGGGACCACGGGATGCACCGTAGGGGGATGCCTGATATCCACCATAGGACCATCGGATGGTACTGAAGTGGGTACCATAGGATTTCCAAAATAAAATGGATGTATTAATATTATTTTATACAAAATCAGAGTTATTTAGACAAACTAGTTTGATTGGCTGTGCCTTTCGCACTATGTTTGTTGGCTAGAATTTAGGAGGACTTAGTGTTAGGTCCCTGGCAAGAGATTTATTTTGTGAAAAGGACAGACAACACCACCAGGTCTCATACGAGAAGATATATTTTACATCAGGTCCTTGTTGACTTTTTGTTACAATAAAATCACTGCAACAGCTAAAGTGAATTTTGATTTCAAAAAATTATTTCTTTTATTTATTGAATTATTATGTGATTTTTCTATACATCTGCATATAGTGGTAAAATGGATATTTTTCGAACGGAAGGACCTAACGCTAAAGCATCGCTTTACACAAATAGGATATACTGTTTACACAAATAAACATCCTGCTTGGACGAATGAGCTTCATTGTCGATCGATCTTTCTTGGTCAACCAATGCAAGCAATTCAATCAATTACTTCGATCTTTATGATTGAAGTAATTGATCGTAAATGACTCCACAATCTTAGCAGATGATTACTTGAAGAAGCTTGATTGTGGCTAAAGCGATAAGATTTGGTGTTATTAAGAATGATTGTTGCGATTCTGCCCAATATTTTCTTTAAGCAATCATATCTTTTAAGCTGCTCATCAAAATCATAATCATGACCCAAATGCATATTTGAAAGTAAGAAGTTTATAGACTCTTAAATATTTTGTTATTGGCCGAAACTCTATAGTTCTCAGATTTACTAGAACCTAAGAATTAAATTTTTGTATTTGGAACACAATTATGAATAGTGCTCAACAGTTTAATGAGTCCTATGATGGATGGAAAAGTTATGAGAAATTACATAGTTCAATTAAATCTTCAAGCATGCTTGGCAACGCCGCAACATGGGAATGTGGAGCGAGAATCAGGAACCCTTCAATCATGCAACAATTGACAGGATCCGAAATAAGGCCGAGATCAACCAACTCCCTTTATTTCATCTTTTCACTGTACATGTGCCATTTTCAAATCATTTAATTTACTTTCATATATATATATATATATATATATATATATATATGGAGAGAGAGAGAGAGAGAGAGAGAGAGAGAAAACGGGGTATGAGCTGACAGCCATGTATTCATTTGAGCTGTCACCCAGCAGCCGTCCGATTAAAATCATCAGCCATCAGTTTTATTTAAAAAACTTGTGTACTAACACTCACCTCACCCTCATCCTCTCTCTCTCTCTCTCTCTCTCTCTCTCTCTCTCTCTCTCTCTCTCTCTCTCTCTCTCTCTCGTTCGCTGAACCACCCACCGGCGCCCTCACCCTCATCCTCTCTCTCTCTCTCTCGCCCCCTCCGGCTTCGACGGTGGATCGCACCGCCCCGACCACCATCCTCTACCTCCAGCAGCCCCGATCTATTCTCTAGCGCCGATTGCACCAGCCCTGATCTTCCCCTCCGGCGATGATCAATCGCACCAGCCCTGATCTTCATCCCCGACGCCGGCAGCTCCCCCTCCCCAGACAGGATCGCCTCCGACGCCGACAGCTCCCCCTTTCCGGCGGCTCATCCCCCATCGCTCCTCTTTCCGGTGGCTTAGGCCCCCTCCGGCTCCCTCCCTCTCCCTCTCTCTCTCTCTCTCTCCCTCTCTCTCAAATGATCGCAACCCCCATTCTGGCAGTCGCCCCCCTTCCGGCAGTCCTCCTTCCCCTCCGGCGCCGATCACCGATTACCCCCTTCGGCTCCCTCTCGCCCGGATCTGAACGCCCGGATCTTGGATCTGAAATCCCTTGCACCAACGCTTTGAACGAGAAAGAGAGGGAGCCGGAGGGGGCCACCGGTGATCGGCACCGGAGGGGAAATGGGGCTGCCGGAGCGGGAGGGGGCCAGGAGGGGGATGCCGGAATGGGGCCTGTGTGACGAGAGGGGAAAGGCAACCGGTGCTGCCGATCGGAGCACCCCTGCCTCTCGTTGCCTCAAATGCCCGAAGGGGGACTACCGGAGGGGGAGGGGGCTGATCGGAGCACTGGGCCAGAGATGGAAGTGTTGGAAATAAATCCATGGTAGAGGCCCACAGCGGAAGCAAAGTGAAGGTCCGAGGACCGTGAGCGGTGTGCGTTACATAACAAAATTTTCATCGAAACGATCTACATATGCGTGTATGAATCTAGCATGGCAACTACGCGAACCCCTAACGACGATCTAACACGAAAGAACAATCTAGCATGTATGCATGTTTTAATTATGTTAGATCTACTTGTTAGAGATCATACCCGCGTGCGGAATCTTTCACCGCGACAAATTTTTTCTTTGTTGATGGAGACGGGCTACGGATCTGCTCGACATAGCTTCGGTGCGACGGCCATAACTTTTTTTTTCAAACTCCGATTGGGCTGAAATTTGGACTGCAGGTAGCCAACTTCGAGACGCAACTTTTACAATAAGTTTCACGTCGTTTGGACTTGTGTAGCTCCCGGAAGCATAGAAACAATGCTGATTTTCTGTGCAGATTCTGGACAGCAAAAGGTTGCGGGAGATGCCTTCTAGTTCACCCGATCTCACACGATGCATGGCACCTCGTCGATGGATCTCTGAGTGCCTCCATACGACGATCCTTCTCCTTTTACGAAACACCACGTGAGGAAGACGAGTCGCCATCCAATGGCGCAAGCGAGGGAGAGAGAGACGAGAGAGGAGATGCGAAGAGAGGAGAGGGGGTGGCTAGGGTTTTCCCCATGGCTTGGGCCGGCCCTAGGGCTTGCATGGCTCATTAATTTTGTCCCCCCCTCTCTCCCTATGCCTTATATAGGGCCGGCCTTATCCTTACGGATAAGCCTAGCGGATAGGATTGACTGATTCAAACCTCTCCCTATATATCTCTTCTTTTATCTCTATCTTTTCCTTGTTTTCGAAAACGGTCAAAACCAACCCGTTTTCTGCGCCTCTTGACCGACCCTTTCATCGGAGGCAACAACCTCCTGAAACTAATAGGGCCGGCCTTGACCAGTCTCTCACCACTCAGGGCCGGCCCCCTTAGTGCATAGTGGCGCATAGTATGACCAAAACGCCCTTATATCACTAGTTGGTCGTTCCTCGTGTACGAGACTTTGCAAGGCACACATAAGTGAAGTGCACCAGTGATTTCACTATTCTCTGAGATTCCCGTAGGGTGCCCCTAGTGAAGTCAACTAGTCAACTCGCAACATATCCCGGTGCATCACACCCATGTGGCAAAGTCCACTTATGACAAGGAATTGCTACATGCGTCTCTGCACTAACCTAGGGTTTCCCCTTAGTGCACACACGTAGCTACGCATCTACCGTGCACTAGTGCGAAGCACTCACGGAGCATAGGCTTGGACTTCTCGCTTCCTCTAACTACGTTCTGTGTTTCGACGAGATGGTATAAGAACCATACATAATGTCGATAAGGTGGAACCTTCAGGGACCAGGGTTCATGGCTTCCAACTCAGACTCGATTGACACACTACCCGAGTGTACCATCGATCCTTGAGTCCGAGTTAACCTGCGTAGCCACCCAGAGTGCGACATAGGCTGCACTCCAATTCCCCCGGACTTACTATGTTCTCCCTCATACCCCTGCTCTCCGCTTAGTATGGTAAA
>OX393549.1:72543695-72553695 GCA_947650365.1 Chamaelirium japonicum | reverse complement strand
GCCTTACATTTATCACTCAATTTATCCATTGGATCATCGACACGGGTGTAAATGATCATAATTGTTGATGATTTTACACGCTGCACATGGGTGTACATTACGCACCATAAATATGAGAGGTGTCATCTCCTCCAATCCTCCTTTGCTTATGTTGAGACCTAATTTAATATGAAAATCAAACAACTTTGGAGTGATAATAGGGTTGAATTTGACATGCGTACTTTCTTTCAAGCTATATATGTCATTCACCAATGTAGTTGTGTTGCCACCACAACAAAATGATGTTGAACGTAAACATCGCCACCTTTTAAACATCGCCACCTTTTAAATTTTGCTCGGGCGTTACTCTTTCAAGCCCATCTCCCTACTCGTTTTTTGGGTGGATGTATACTTACTGCAACATATCTCATTAATCACGATACTTTCATAACAAACCCCCTATGAAGTGTTTTTTAATAAACGATCTATGTACTTGCATCTTCGGGTAAAAGGATACAAAAGGACTGATGGGACCATTGAACGCTATAAAAATTGTCTCATCGCAAAGGGGTACAATCAAAAGGAAGGATTGGATTATAATGAGGCTCTTGCCCTCATGGCAAATCTTGTTATTTTTCTTTGCTTATTACCCATTGCCGCAGTAAAGAATTAGCACCTCCATCAGCTTGATGTACATAATGCATTTCTACATGGGGCTCCAAGAGTAAGTTTATATAACTCTGCCACCCGGTTTTGCTCGTAAGGGGGGGGACCCGTGTCGACAGTCTCAACAAGTCCTTCTACGGGCTCAAACATGCCTCCCCGTCAATGGTTCCCTAAATTTTCCACATCATTGCTAGATTCAAGATATACTCAGTCCAAAGCAGAATACTCTTTACTTCTATGTTCCAAAGGTGATTCCTTTACCGTGGTTCTTGTTTATGTTGATGACATAATTGTGGTAGGCAATGGCCTCCATTCTATAAACAACCTCAAGACCTTTCTTCATAAAAACTTCAAGATCAAAGATCCCAGTCCCTTGAAATACTTCTTGGGCATTGAAGTGACATGCTCACGTCATGACATCTCTCTCCCAAAGAAAATGTCTTGGAAATCCTTGAGGATGGTCAATTACTTGGAGCTCATCCTTCTGCATTTCCTATGGAGCAGAACTTGAAGCTTAATAATTACAAGGCCCGACATCGTTTTCTCAGCCAATTGTTAAGCCAGTTCATGAATAAGCCACGAATGTCACACCTTGATGCGGCTTATCGGTACTTCGTTACCTCAAACAAGCATCAGGTCAAGGTATACTTCTTTCCTCCTCTAGCAGTCTCCAACGTAATGCCTTGTGTGATTATGCTTGGACAAGTTGTATTGAGACTCGCCGTTTCATAACTGATATTGTACCATGCTCGGTGTTTCTCCTATTTCATGGAGAGATCAAAGGAGCAATCGATTGTCTCGTTCTTCGACTAAACTGAATATCATGCCATGGCCACCACATGTTGTGAGCAAATACAGCCCACTTATTTGTTGCGTGACTCAGGCATAAACCTAATTATTTTGTGATAGGAAAATTGCTCTGCATATTGCTGTCAATCAAATTTTCCACAAGCAGAAAAATATATTGAAATTGATCTTCATATTGTTCGAGAGAAAGATACAATCAGGATTGGTTCGTGCAACTCATTTATATAACATGGCAACGGCGGTCGACAAGCTGACTAGGACAAAATGGAACAAAAAGCTAACTAGACAAAAACAAACAAGCTGAGTACACAAAAACAAACGGAATAGATCTGGTCCTTCAAGTTAATAACAAACGAAAATTTGTCGTTAGAGGCGGCGGACCGGTTACTAAATAAAAAAATGGAAAGTGATCATTGGTTTTCATAGACTTGTTATAGAGGGATCGATTTTAAAATATAAAAAAAAGGAAAGAAGATTAAAGGGGTAGCTGTCATACCTTATAGATCTGATAACCCGTGATCGTGATCCGCGATGGATCTAGCAGCACGAGAGAACGAGAAGAACAGGTATATTGAATATCAATTAAAATTTGATTGCTTGCCTTTTGTAATCCTGTAGTCAGTGCTCTTAATTTTCTCTAAAATACATGATATCTCTCAACCTCTCTAAAACCATATATGTTTCTCTCCATCCGTCTCTCTTAAATCATGATCTGATCTTTCTCCTAGGTCTTTGAACATGGCGGGTTGCCGTTGTGGGATGGTAGCCGGTGTTCGGCTGTGTGTGTGTGTGTGTGTGTGTGTGTGTGTGTGTGTGTGTGGGGGTGTGGGGTGGGGGGGGGGTGTGTGGGGGGGGGGGGGGGGGGGGGGGGCGGGGGGGGGGGGTGGGGCATTGGTGCTTGCGGCCCGAGGTCCGACGCATCGACCATTCTGTCGATCAAAGGGAAAGAGTCAGGCGGTGGAGGGTTTCCGGCAGGCGTCCATCGAGAAGTGTAAGACGAGGTAATAAATTAGGGAGAATTAGGGAAGAGATGAGATATTGAGGCTCCGTTTGGTTCGAAGTATCATGTGAGGTATTAGAGTTATGAGGTATTCTGGATACGAGTATTCGCCTACCGCTTATTTTTGCGGTATTGAGTTGTCTCAGTTATGAGGTATCCGAGAGATCAAATCGACTTACTGTATCTAATACTACAAAACAAATGAGGTAAGTCATACATGATATCCTAAATACTTACCACAAAGCGACTTACTCCACGAGATACTTCGAACACAAACGAAGTCTGAGTAAGAGGGGAAGAGAAAAAAGATAGGGGAAATGTGCAATGCAGTTGTTTACTTGAGGCACATCTGTTGCTTGAATGTAAAAAAGCTCTCTCTCTCAAGGCCACATTGGAAGTTTGGAACTACGACTATTCTTAATTATAATGTTCTTAAATATTAGCACTTTCCAAAGTCAAAACCATCCAATTACTAATGAATTTGCTTTCTGTGGCTTCTTTCTTCGAACAACTTTTTACGAATAAGTGAAATAGAGGCTGGGGTGATGTATATTTCTGAACAAGTTGTGTCCCTCTCTAATTTAGGTTGGAAAGAACGTTCTTTCCTTGGTTCATGGCCCTCATCTTCTCTCTTATTTGAGTTGCTGCAAGAGGGTTACTTCAAGATAGTCAGGGAACAAAATTGTGCGGGATTGAAGCGGATGTCGTGGCGGATTTGCCTTCAAACCAAGAACTTGCTTAGAAACTATGCTGACATGGAAGCAACTGGTGATGCCACAGCTGGAGTTTGCACCATCCTCTACATATAGCCAATTTTATTATAAACCTACTGGTTTGAATGAACCCATGATACCATATCAAACATCAGTCTCCAATGCTTTCTAAAACCTTGATATATATATATATATATATATAGCCAATTCTTGCATTTAAGGTCAGACTTTCAAAGATCTCTATCTACTGTTAAAATGTATTTTGGTCTTCATGCTTCAGTTTTTTAATTTTTAAAAATTTAATTATGATACATTGTTGTTGGTTTTTATATGAATTCCTCGCATAGTTAAGAAAATGAAGGCTTGCTTGGTGTCGCATCGCAGCCATCTGTACTCTATTTAAGTTTACATATGGATTATTGCATTGTCCTCGGGCATGCATTATAGATAAATGTTTGGTTTGCTTGGCACATCACAACCGTCCCATTACACCCATCCCAAATGATGAATCACACTCGGCCCAATCCGGCATGCAAAGGGATGGATGCAATCAATATTGGCTTGTTGGGGCACCTCATTGTATGTCCCTTTACATGTTGATTTAGGCATAGTTTGATGCACCGATCAGGTAATTCTGAAGTAGCAAAGGGATGTTGGCGGCGTGCGCACACACACACAAATTGTTGCAGTGTCGATGCTGCCAAAGGCGGCTGTCCGAGTGCCGACAAACGGGTATACACTAGTATTTCTACAAGACAACCAATGGATGTTTTCACCAAACTCTCAGTCCCACTTAGTTTCGTCTTCTCATTCTTAAGTTTGGTGTTTGCAATCTCCACACTACAACTTTGAGTAGTATTAGCAGCCTTGAATGGATTCTCCACATGCCTATATACACAATAGAATGGATTCTCCACATGCCTATATACACAATAGGCAACGGTATATTGCCATTCATTATATATTCATTGTATTTTCTTTTATTACCTCATAGTTTGTGTACAAGTACCCAAACATGGGCAATACAATTGTATCAAGACAGTATATATATATATATATATATATATATATATATATATATATATATATTATATATATATATATATAGTATATATATATATATATATATATATATATATATCTTTTATTCGGGCAAAGTACAAAAACCTCACCTAAACTAAACACCTCATTTCATATTGGCGCAAACTTTTTTCTAGACAATTTGATCCCTAAATTATGCACCGTTTGCAATTATCCCCCTCCATCATATTTTATTCCGAAAATACCCTTGTACTAGTAAGCACAAGTTATATATTTTAGAATCATTAGAGTATTGGAATTATTGAATAGAGAGTATTTTTCGAAATAAAATTTGACGGAGGGGGTTTAAATGCAGACGAAGCATAGTTCAGGAGTTGAATTGTTCAAAAAAAAAAAAATTCTCGCGAGTCTTACGCTTACCTCAAAGGTGTTTCAGGCACATTGAGTGTAAGTTGATCTACAAGAGGAAGAAAGATGCTAATAATATCACAAACTCTTAGACTACTAGCAGTACTACATGATCAACGTGTGCGGGAAAAAAAAACACAAATTGTTATATACAATTATTATCATCCTTCACACATAAATATACAGCATAATAATTGCATCGCTATACTATACATCAGGGTGGTGGATTTAATGAGAGATGGGGCACATTTGTATCAACCCTAGAGTGTCACATGATCGATATCAAAGTTGTTCAGAAGAGAAAACATAGCAAAGACAATTAAGACATTACGCAATAACGACTACTCTATTGCTTTAAATAAATATTGGCTTGTCATACACTAGAAAAAGAAACATTGTAATTTTCATTACAGATAAAAAAAAAAAAGCTTAAGCATCTAGCATATATAGAGCTACTTCCAACCCTGAATCATAGAGGGGGGGAGGGGCAGCTTACTTCAGAAGTTGGAGGTCCAATTGAGGTGATTGATCTGCGACTGCTGATAGGTCCCAACCTGGGGAGGTCCCGGGGCCGGCCACCCCGACGCCCCCGCCAAAGCCCGGGGGGACCTGCTGGTGCACCAGGTGATGGGAGTTAGGAATGGAGGCCGGCTGCTGAGGATGGTATAGGCCCGGATACTGAGCATGCGAGGAATGTGCTGCCGCATTGAAAGAAGCATGGCCGGCATGGGTCGGCATGAACGCTGCATGCGGTGGCGCCTGCCCCGATAGGTTGTAGTACGGTGCCGATTGCATGCCTGGAAGCTCTCGTGGGGTCTGAATCCAGATATCTGATGACTCCGCCTATCGAAAATCATGCCATTTAGAGGAGGGGAGTGGGAGAATTAAAATCACGACAGGTGATTCCATAGTAAAAATTCAGTAAAAATTCACATCAACAGCAGGAAATATAATTTTTCCTTACAATAGCAAAATCCAAAGTCCAACCTACCAAAATTTTCATGAGCATCTTACTTACCAATTATCACATGGTGGTTGCAATTTTAATTACAAGTTGATTCCAATGAACACCAAAACCCAATAACATAAGAAGTCTCAAGCAATTGGAAGTAAAGTAACCGACATCAAATGTTATATTAGGCAAACTCTCAGTGTTCAACCCACCTTGAGGGGGGGGGGGGGGTGTTAATTATAGTTGTACATGGTAGTCCTAGTTTAGTCCCACACGGTCTGTGGTACTGTAATGCTGTGTGCTCTCTCCCTATATAAGGAGATGTAGTGGTATGTAATACATCCATCAATACAAGGAGTATTCTCCAAACCCTAATCTCTTGTAAGAGGTTGAAACTAGTTTGAATATCTTTTTTTTCAACTTTGAAATCAGTTTCAAAATTCCAATTTTTGTTTTCAGAGATAAATGACACAAAATATCTAGCAATATAAAAATTCTATATAACAGATGCAAACAACAGGCCTATATAATCACTGTATCAGTATTCTAAAGAACAGATCAAGAAAGTAAACATTTGGATGCAGTCAGGCAAAGTAAAAAAATTGTATAGAACATTCTTATCTCAAACAAAATGTTACCATATATGATATGTTGTAGCTGATGTAGTACCTGTGGATTTGGGACATACAGATTATTGTCTTTGTATTTGATCCTAGTCACATCCTCGAGGCTAGTAACTCCCCCAATGCTGGCGGGGGAGCTGATGGTGAACCCAGCTGGATTTGTGTAGTTTCCATACCCAGTGGGACTGGCAGCAGGAACCGGTTTATACTGTGAAGGTGCATACTTGATGCCACCGGCAGTTAGGTGTGAGGTTCCTCCTGGCATCAATAGATAGTTGCTTCCATTTGATGGGTGAGGGTATGAAGGATTGCTGGGATAGTTCGGTAGGGCCATCGGTGGAACATATAGCGGAGATATGATGTGACGGTAAGGTACAAAATTTGGGAAGTGTGAGATCTGAACTTGTGGGTACATTTGTGCTACAGGTTGTTGCTGCTGCTGCTGCTGCGCCAAGGCCACAGTGGAAGGGGTGCTGCGTTAATGGCATGTGAGCTAAGGGACTGCAGCAGAAGATGCATATAATTATCACAGTAGCCTGTCACTACTAGAACAAATACACATGAATATAGAATGTACTCACAGTCTCAAACCTTAGCAATTTGTAGACGTAATGGTGCAAAAAAGGAGAGTTTGATCTTAATACATAGGACATACAAACAAGATAAGGAAATCTTGGACAGATATTGATGGTAACAGGGTATTAGAAGATTGAATATTCTTGCAAGAATGTAGAAAAGCTTTTACAAATGTATAGGAAACATCCTCTGATGATACTGTAAATGCTAGCCTCATATTATTTCAATATAAAGTAACAGATGGAGCTAAACAAAAAGGACCAAGAAACAATTTTAAAAACATCTGAAGAGCTTGGTGTGCAAGCAAAGGTACCTCGGTCGGAGAAGCTAAGCCATGGCCACGCCCATTATCTTCCATCACTGTTCTGAAAAATGGGACATCATAACTTGTTTGGGAGGCATATGCCTGAATCAAAAAAATATTATGGATCTAATAAGTACGATAATCCTGTTCTTTGATGAAGAAAAAATGCAGGGGGCACTTGCATATAAATATTATCAACAAGATGTATGCTCCTTTAACCCTAAAATTTAAAACATTGGTCCTCAAATGTCTGACAGTTGTGATGCCGCTCGATCGGATCGAACATCTGGCACCGAAGTCCCCCATCGTGTTGAGAGAGAGAGAGAGAGAGAGAGAGAGAGAGAGAGAGAGAGGAGAGAGAGAGAGAGAGAGAGAGAGAGAGAGAGAGAGAGAGAGAGAGAGAGAGAGAGAGTGGGGAGGCTGCCACATGGCACCAAAGGCCTCCAGAGAGAGGAATGGGGAGGCTGCCATGTGGCACCAAAGACCTCCATCTTATAAGAATTGTATATATGACCACTGGATGTACTCAACCGAGAAGCTTGGCAGGCTTTGGGGGTCGTGCAGCTGTGGTTCCGGCGCACTATAGGGAGGACTATGGCTTTGGACCAACCCAATTTCGTCATAGCTTTCAATATTTTGAGGACTCAAAGACTCGTTATTTCCAATCAGTTCTTGATCAGATTCAACAGCTGAGGCAGGGGAGTCAGAACGAGATGTTCTAGCTTGGAAGTCCTCAAGTTCTCCCTGATCAGCCTCACTAGAGCTTACTGGGATTGAGGCCCGCGACACTGCCAGCAAACCAATTCTAATGTTAAAGTATACAGACAAATCGAGAAACATTCACAGCAAGCAATTATGACCATAACAGCAAGATGCTAATCCAAAATCTCTTTGAAACTCAAAATGGCTTTATAAGAAGAGAAAACAAAGAATGCAGACCTGCAAGCAAATATGACAAACAATGAGTGGTCACAGGTCAAAGTAAAGTATTTCACATTATCCGACAGAACATTACAAAATATAAGCAGAGCTATAAAAAATAAGATCGTGTTATGCAGAGTGAAAATAAGAGAAACAACATAGAAGCTAGTAACAACCTTACAGAAGGCTCATCATTCAACAATTCAATATTCTCAGTTGCCTGAAGAGATGTAAAGCCCTTGGTAGAGTCAAACCCAACTCCGAAAGTGCCAAACGTCAGCCGTGTACGCTCAGACTCTGGCACTCGAAGATGCTGAGGTATGATTACATGCTGATTTTCTACAATATTAGTATGTGCAAGCTTCTCTGATAAACCAGCACCATCCACTGGGCTTGAGCTCCTAGAGTTTTCAGTAACAGTTGGAGAGGGGGCTGAGGTAATCCCAATCACACTGGGGCTCACAATGGTGGACTTTTGGCTTGGTTTCGGCTTCCACTCCATGTTGGGCTGCGTGGCTGCATAACCACATACAAATTTGCAATAGAATACTAAGATTAGCAGAAAGAATAGCCTCATCATTCAAAGATAATATGAATTAGAACTTACAGCTAGTGATTCAAGATCAGTATATGTTAACATAAATACATTACAGAGAGTCTTAACTGTGATCCATTAACTGTATTCCGAGTTTGCCTTTATTTTCTTAGTCAATGTCATTTATTGAATGTAAGTGCTTTAAAATCAATTATCCAGTGAATATAAACAGATTACATGTATCACAAAAGCTGTTAACAGGTGAAAATGAAAAGCAAAGCACGGAGTCAACCTGAATAAGAGTATGATTTCAAGTTCGAGAAAAGAAAGCCATAACTCCCGAAAAGTAAAGCCGCATAGATCATGGTAAACAAAGCAAAAGAAAACAGCCTGCCTTAATTGGCAATCAATGACTCAAATGCCCAACGGGGTACAAGTGATTGCTTTAGCACATGCTCTAGTTACCATACCCACAGTCATCGAGCCTTGCCCTATCTATTTGGGGATGCTTTATGATTCCTTCTTCGCCAATCATTTCTGTTGAAGGCTATCTCTATTGTGAATAAAAGTCTTTCTGTGTCTTTTTCTAACAACTTCCAACAATGTTATTCATGGCTTTCACGGTTTCACCTCCTCCTTGACCCTTCCACATTAATCTGATCCTTCCTTACAGGGGCCCATCTCTACTCTTCGTTGCACATGCCCATACCATCTTAACTTATTCTCCACAATTTTGCGCTCAATTGGTGCAACACCAACTCCTCTAGTACATTCATTCCTCACTCTATTTCTCCTATCTTTTTTTGCACATAAACCTCAACATATTCATCTCTGCCTTGCTCATCTTATGTGTTTGGACTCTCTTAATGGGTCAATATTCTGAACCATATAGATTGCAAGTCTTATTGTGGTCTTGTAAAATTTACCCATAAATCATAAAGGCATGTGTCGATCACAGAACACCCCCAAAACTTCTCCACTTCATCCATCCAACTCTAATTCTATCGGACATCTTACATCTTCGATACAATGGACCCAACATAATGAGGAAAAAAAGATATTGTAGTATTTCTTGGCCATCAATTGTGAAAATTACTTCATTAGCATTCAAATTGCAACCCATATACTCTGTTTTATATCCACTAATTTACAAACCCTTATCTTCGAGAGCTTTCCACCATAATCCCAATCTAGCATTTAAACATGTCAATGACTCGTCAACTCACTTTATTATCTGCAAAATAACAAGCACCATGACTTCTTGAAAATTGACATTAAGTGGATCAATGAAAAGAGTGGAAAACTATGGGCTTAGTGTTGACCCTTGGTGAAGTCCCATCTTGACTGGAAATCATTTGTCTCATCACAGTTACATTGCAAGCTAGTAACCCTCTCTCTCTCTCTCTCTCTCTCTCTCTCTCTCTCTCTCTCTCTCTCCTCTCTCCTCTCTCTCTCTCTCTCTCTCTCTCTCTCTC
>OX393549.1:72438695-72541195 GCA_947650365.1 Chamaelirium japonicum | reverse complement strand
CCGTTTCTCAAAAATTTCTATTACTATTATATATAGATATCATAATACTTGTTTAATCATTTGATATCCTCCTTATTTTCAAGACTTCATTAAATGAGTTAGTTAAACAAATTAATCCAATATCTTCTTAGATTTTATAAACTTCAATTTGTATCTTATCGGGGTCCAGCGCTTTACCAATATGCATCATTTTCAATACCTCCTCTGCCTTAGTTATTTTAATTTAGCGATGGTAAATATGCCACCTCCTTGAATTCTGAAAGTAGAATTTCCATTTCGTAAACCTCATTGTCCATCGGGATAGTATTGCTCTCACTCTTTATGCACCTAACGTATTCTATGTCTAGTTCTTCGTTCTATTAACCTAAGTAATTTGTGTATTTCTTTCTCACCTTCATTGGAGCATAGCTTATCATACAAGTAACCAAAAGCTGTAAATTTAACCTTACAAACTAGCTTTTTAGCAATCGTCATAGCTTTTAATGACTTTCCAAGTTCTCAAAGCCTTTTTTTTTTCTGCTCCTTGATTGCATTTTGGACCCTCATTACTAGATAGCCCCACATTGTTTATCTCTGAATTTCCAAGAACTTCTCTAACAGTCTTCCTAATATAATATATCATCTAATTGTACATTATTTGGTGTACTTTTCAATTTCCAATTACCCTCCTTTACTAACTTTGCTATAAAGGATGTCATAAAATTCCCTTTTTAAATTTCAATACATTATTCTTGGACCTGCTGTAGTTCTACTTTCTTTTCTTCTAACCTGGGATACACCGATACGTCAAAACAGGTGCCGTACCCGTATCGAATACTTCCCGATACGGCCCGATACGTATCCGATACGGCTGGAAAGTATCGGGA
Organism: Chamaelirium japonicum; assembly: GCA_947650365.1. Lineage (NCBI taxonomy): Eukaryota > Viridiplantae > Streptophyta > Magnoliopsida > Liliales > Melanthiaceae > Chamaelirium > Chamaelirium japonicum. The sequence continues at coordinate 72,540,329 of OX393549.1, read as the reverse complement.
TTAAAAAAAACCAAAAAAAAAAATCTGATACGCCGGGGATACGGGACCGATACGCCGGGGATACAGGACCGATACGTCGGGATACGGTACCGATACGATGGGATACGTTTCGGGTCTAATTATACATGTGCTTTGATCACAGCCGTCCATTGCGATCATTGTAACAGTTGGATGCAATGGACGTCTGTGATCAAAGGACTCGGGTCTAAAATGATTTGATCACAGCCGTCTAATTATACATATATGGTTTGATCATAGCCGGCATATGCAGGATGTAAAAGGGTCTGTTTGGTGCGTGCGATTCACCAGTCGACTGGGTGGAAGGGACGGCTGTGATGCTTCTTTTTTTTTTTTAACTTATCTAATTCCTGAGGTTATAAACCTCAGAGTATCCTGTGAGCTCAGAGGTCCCGTGCCTACTCGAGGCGGTGAGAGAGGGGGATAGTGCGACGACGGCGGGGCAGTGAGAGAGAGGGGATCGTGCGACGACGAGGCAGCGAGCACGTGCGACGAAGACGGCGGCGATCACACCGACTGCGACTGCGAGAGAGGGGATCAGGTTTTTTTTTCTCCTCTTCTCCCCCTTTTCTTCTTCTCTTCTGCTGGACAGACTGATGAAGGCACAGTTTTTTTTTTTTTTTTTCAAATGACATATGATTGAAGGCATATTGAAGGCATTTTTTAAAAATCGAAAGCCTCTACTGAGTTTCGCTCAGATTGTTAGGGTTTCGGCCACCAAAACCTTGCCGTTTTGGCCGAAACCCTAACAATCCGGCCAAAACCCATACCTTGTTGGTCTTCTGCTGGACGGACTGAAGAAACAATTGATTTTTCTTTTTCTTTTTTCAAATCCCATGATTGAAGGCATGCTCGAAGGGTTTTTTTTTTTTAATCCAAAGACTCGCTTGAGTTTTGCTCGGATTGTTAGGGTTTCAGCTGTCGAAACCAAGCTGGTTTCGACTGAAACCCTAACGATCCGGACAAAACCCATACCTGAAGGCTAGTGTCGCTGAATCCCTAACAAATCGGGACATCATTAGGCCAAAACTGATTTTATCCAGCTGATCCGGATCTGTGGGTTCTGTAACTTCTGTTTGATTGCTTTGGTATTGATTGGAATGTGGGTTCTGTTTGATTGCTTTGGTACTGATTGGAATGTGGGTGTTGTTTGATTGCTTTGGTACTGATTGGAATGTGGGTGCTGTTTTAAAATCCAAAGCCTCTACTGAGTTTCGCTCAGATTGATGAACATGGTAACATTTAATTTTCAATCTATTCACTATTCAATGTGTTCATAATCTAGCTCAAAAAATATTATATTTAATTAATAATATATATATATATATAATTATAAATGTATCCCCGCCATACTGCGTATCCTAGTTTTTCAAAATTCCACGTATCGCCGTATCCGTATCCCCGTATCCGTATCGGTGCTTCCAAGCTTCTAACTCAAGGTATTTTCTTTTTAAATTTCACCATATGTCAAAGGATAGTTCCTACAACACTGGTCGGATGTCGTAAAACCTATGTGTTGCTTCACCTAGGCGGACCAAATCACCTAGGCGCCACCTAGCCATCTTGACCAAATCACCTAGGCGCCACCTAGCCATCTTGACTACGCAAGTCCTAACTTGGCCAAGATCGATACATACGAATTGTATCGGCCGATGTAACCAAGTCAAACACGATACAACAACCAGCTTTGTTGCATATGGGATGTGCAACCTGTACAATAGTAGCACTTAGGACGCTCGAGCCCCCTTGTTTTTTCTAGCTAGTTGCCAGCCGAAACGGGCCCCTATACCGAATTTGGGAACGTTGATCATAATCAATTGAATAATGATCTACTGTTGACAATTTCTGCACACTCAAATGATATTGCTGCAAATAAGCTTCAACTATGATCATTTTCAGTTTTTGGCTAGAGTGCATGAAAACATTGACCATTCGAGCCAGAACTGCCAGCTATATGGTTAAATGCAATCTTTTCATCAGAGTTGTCGATCAGTAAAACTCCAATTCTCATTCATCAGATGCAATGAGAGAACAATCCCTCAACTACAAATTGCACCCTCTCAATAAAAATTTTATGTTAAAAAACTACAAGTTCTGGATGTTCTGCTTCATTCAAAAGTATAGACATCAAATATAGTCGATACCTCAAAAATTTGTGTGAACAATGAACCTAATCACCCATCAGATACATCACATATTAGATCCACTTACTTGTTCACAAAGAGCTTATGCATTGCTAGAATTATATCACCAACTTTGGTATCCTAACACCCTTTCCAATCAAAAACATAATATTATTGCCACTATGAAAAAGTACTCTCCTACTATGTCAGTCATGAGGAAGCAACTTCATAACTAATACCAATATATGTACCAACATAATACACATAAATACATTCATCCCTAACTTCATACATCAATAAATGCTAGTTTTTATTTTTTGAGGAAACATCGATTTAAACATAGTATTAGCAAATCAATGAAATAAAATATGATAGCAAAGAAAGTGAACCAATATATAGCAAGTACTGTTCAACACTATCACCAAATCATAAATTGCTAATGCAGAAGACCATCCGTACTTGAATTTCCTTTCCTAAAAACAAAGATTTAGAAGCAACCATGTGACAACTGTAAATGCAGCTTATCAGGAATAAAAAATATTATAATACAAAATTAAAAGATATACAACTATATGTAGTAAATTAAGCCGACATTGGATGATAAAGGCACAATTTTACAAAGTAGAAATGTTCACTTCCCATAATAACTATTGTAACTGATATAGCAAATCATAACTGTACCTTTCTGATGACCCATTGACTGTTGATGTTTGCTATTATATTGACTACTCGGAAATGATCTGCTAATAGACGTGCTAGGCATATTACGCTCTGATGCAGGTGCCTGATTAATTTGATTGCTCTTAGACATGGCAACAGTGTGGCCTAAGGATTCTGCAGATGAGGATATATCTTTCCTCAATGAAGAGCTATTTGAAACAGATGAATGTTTTGATGAGCCATCAGAAGACTGTCTCGGAACACCCACTACTCCAACTTCACGCCGAATAGCCCCAACATTTCCAGCTGATCGTGAATCAGGAGACGGGACATGGACTGGGTCTGATGATGACGAGTACACCCCAATGACGGAGTTTGTTGATGTCAACGTAGAGGATGTTCGAGAATCGTTTTGAACCACTATCGGCGCCTGTGATGTTGAAACTGAGACTGTTGCCTGCATCTCTTCAGGTAGTAAGGGCCTATGACTCCCACTTAAGGCCACATCCTTTGCACAACTAGAAACAGAATCATGGGGCTCATTTATAATCTGAGATACTGTATGCCCTTCTGGATTGCTGGCAGCTGAGTGCTTTTGATCAGTTAGAATTCCAGTGGAACTACAGGAAAGAGGTACAGATAAGCAAAAACTCAATGTACAGTCATGTAAATACTTCCAGCGGGATGGATGAAACAACAGGCAAAGCAAAAAGAGCATTGGCTTTATTGTTTATATATATATATATATATATATATATATATATATATATATATAGAGAGAGAGAGAGAGAGAGAGAGAGGATAGGCTGGCGGCCTATTTCGACGAAATGGGCAGCCACCCATTTGATGCCTCTAAGAGTCTTAGAATGTGCTGATTTTTTGTGAGCATAAGCATTTTATCTTAGATAGAACACCCACAAAAAATCAGCAAATTCTAAAACTTTTAGGAGCATCAAATGTAATATTTCAGATTAACGGTGACAACGAACGCTCGATAAAACTTCTAACATTTGATGCCCCTAGAAGTTTTAAAATGTGCTGATTTTTTGTGGGTGTTCTATCCAAGATAAGATACTTATGCTCACAAAAAATCAGCACATTCTAAGACTCCTAAGGGCATCAAATGGGTGGCTGCCCATTTTTTCAAAATAGGCTGGCAGCTCATTTCCCATTTCCTATATATATATATATATATATATATATATATATATATGGAAAATGGATTCCTGTGACATGTCATAGGGAGTACCCTATGATTTACAGTCATTTCGCGGCACATGGCACTTAGAATGTGCCGACTCTTTATCAAGGTTCTAAAAAGCGTTAGGCGCTAGTCGAGCGTTGGGAGACCGCCTAGCATCTAGGCGGCCTAGGCAGTGCCTAGGCGTTTTGGCTTTTTTTAATTATAATTTTAAAAAATGGTGAGCCATCGTTGAGAAAGTCTGGATCCAAGAGAGGGACTGCCACTGAGGAAAGCTGGATCAAGAGAGTGACTACCGCTGAAGAGCCCGCCCAGCCCGCTTGGCCAGCCTGAGCACGCCTGGCTCGCCTATCCCGCCTGGACAGCCTCAGCGCCTAAGCGGCAGCCTTGCCCCGCCTAGCTCCGCCTAAGAGCTTGGTCGCTTTTCTGGAGTGCCTAGGGCCTAGGCTAGGCGATGGAGGGCCACCTAGCGCCTAGGCGGCCGCCTGGACTGCTTTTTAGAACAATGCTCTTTATGAGTATAATCACCCTACCTTAGATGGACCATCCACAAAAAAATCAGCACATTCTAAAACTTTTAGAGACATCAAATATGTTTTTCAATTTAACGGTTAAAATGGATGACCGATAAAGCTTTTAGCATTTGATGCCCCTAAAAGTTTTAGAATATGCTAATTTTTTGCGGACATTCTATCTAAGGTAGGTCGATTATACTTTAAAAAATCAGCATATTCTAAAAGTTCTCGTGTCACTATCCACCATGTCATAGGGTAGTCCCAACGACATTGTCATCGATAGCACATCCATCAAAATCAACTCATTCTAAAACTTCTTAGGTCACCAAATGTTGGAAGCTTTATCGACCCTCTATTTCAACTTCTTTTTTATGAAATAATCATCTCCGAGGAAGAGAGGAAGGAGTTAAGCCATACTTCAATCAATTATATTAAAAAAATAAATGGAGGGAAAAAAAATTCAGAAAGTATACAAAAGAGTAGGTTGGGCGTACTCCCCATCGATCACAACCGTCCACGATGATCATGTTCAAAGTTATGCATATACGTAATCATTGTGATCGATGGTGAGCACGCCCAACCATGCACGGTTGTGAGTACTTGATCATATATATATATATATATATATATATATATATATATATATATATATAGAGAGAGAGAGAGAGAGAGAGAGAGAGATGAGCATTACTTTGTATGCCCATGCAACGAAGGATTCAATGTATGCTCCTCTATTAACATACATAGAGGTTTCCAAATTTGCTAATATTTTGTAGATGTGCTATGCTATCTATGTTAAGGTGATCATCCTCACAAAAAAATCAGCAAGTTGTGAAACCTCGAAGCATATCAAATAATCTCATCAAATTAACGATTGAAATGGATAGACAATACAACTTCTATCATTTTGATACACCTAGAGGTTCTGAATTTGCTGTTTTTTGGTGATGGTGATCATATTGCTATAGATAGTATATCCACCAAAAATCAATAAATTCTGAAACATCTAGGTCTGTCAAAATGTTAGAAGCTTTATCAGCCGTCCATTTCAACCGTTAATTTGAAGAGCTTATTTGCAATGCTTAGAGGTTTCAAAACTTGCTAATTTTTTGTGAGGGTGATCACCTTAACATAAATAGCACATCCATAAAAAATTAGCAAATTCGGAAACCTCTATGTATATTAATAGAGGCGCATACATCGAAGCCTTCGTTGCATGGGCATACAAGGTCATACTCATATATATATATATATATATATATATATATATATATATATATATATATATATATATATAGAGAGAGAGAGAGAGAGAGTAGTAGTAGTAATACATTGCCGCCGGTAACGTGCGGCACCCCCTTCCGGGGTATTTTCGAAAAATTTTTCTTTTTTGAATTGATCACCCACCCTTGGATAGTACACACAAAAAATTTCAGCTCGATCCAAGACCTGTAGGCCGTCCAAATGTGTTAATCAAAATGACGACAAAAATGAACGACCGATAAAAGTCGATCACATTTGGACGGCCTACAGGTCTTGGATCGAGCTGAAATTTTTTGTGTGTGCTATCCAAGGGTGGGTGATCAATCCCAAAAAAAAAAATCCGAAAATACCCCGAAAGGGGGTGGCCGCACGTTACCCGGCCGCAACATATCACCTCTCTCTCTCTCTCTCTATCTACCTATATATATATATATATATATATATATATATATATATATATATATATATATATATATATATATATATATAGGGGCATGCTATAATGCGGCATGCGGTAAGTGTGGCACTGCATACTAGCCGTCTGATGCACCGCTGCGTGCATCGCATGCACGCAATGCGTGCATCAGACGGCTGCGGTGCAGTGCCGCATGTACCGCATTATAGCATGCCCCTATATATATATATATATATATATATATATATATATATATATGTATGGAAAGCGTAACCTACTCCATGAAGGGAAGTTATCTACCCCCATGGGTTTAATAGAGACCACGTGGCACTTTTTCAAGAGATTTTTTTATGATGTATGGCCAATCCACTTTAAGTATATCAGCATTATTTAAAAAAATTAAAAAAAAAATACTTAAAACAATCGGACCAAGTTGGAACAAATTTAACGGTAAATTGTTGCCCGCAAATATACATTTTTTGGAAAGCTAAAAATATCACTTGGCATGTGTATTTTTTTAATATTTTTTTTATCACAGTTGGGAAGGATGAACCCAAGTTGACCAAGACCCAACTTCGGTTTAGAGTGTCGTGTGGAGTCTATTTAACACATGGAGTAGATAACTTTCCTACTCCATAGAGTACGCTACCCACATATATATATATATATATATATATATATATATATATATATATATATAGATATATATAGATATAGATATTAGCAATCCCCTTGTCTATCGGCACTACAGCGGTCACTTTCGACGGTAAAATACAATTGGTTGAGATGCCCACATTCAATCATGGCGGCCATTTTGGCGATGGTGCCTATACTATCTGCCACCAATCCAATCTCCCGCAACTTTCACCTATGACCTGAGACTTGCCGACGATGTTGCCATCCACCATCGTCGCCTATTGGTCACCACCACTACAGGTCGCCCGTCGTTGTCGTTCGTCACCCGCCGCGATCAATGATCAGCTTTCGCACTTATGGTCATTGCATTACTCGTCGATCATCGTCGATCGTCCCCCGTCATCGTCATCACCTCCTACAGCCCATGGTCCCCATCCAACACTATTGATCATCGTTCACCCTTGACCGCCTATCGCCATAATTTTTCATCATCCAATCGTCACCACCGTCGTACATTGCATGGTCTCCCTCGACTCCCTCTCTCTTCCTCCATCCTCCTTCCTTCAAGCTGGAACCTTAGCCCATCGGAGAGAGAGAGAGCCTAGAAGGGAGGTTTGCAGGTCACAGCCTCCGCAGAGCAGGGGCATGCTACCAAGTGCTACACGACTGGAGATGCTGATGTTAGATGGGAATCACAAAGGGGGCTGCATTGCCCCCCTCCCCCCCTTTCTCTGTTGTATACTCACAGCATGGTCGTTTGGACACTACAACAGACAAGGCCTATCACAGTGGCCGTTAAAGGTCGTTTGAACCTTTTTCCGACGGTTCGATCGCTGAATATATCGGTAGCATAAGACCATCGAAAATATATAAACTGGCAACGATCGCCGTATTTGAAAGGTATTTGTGACAGCTGAGATGGCCGTATTTGATATAGTATTTACGGCGGTTAAGCTAGTCGTCAAATTTGAGTCTGATTTTGCAGGGCCTGATCGTCATTTCTGTGAATTTGAATTAAAAAAAATAAAAAATTGGTTCACCTCGAGGTCATCTGACTCGAGCCTCTAACCAACATGTTCAAGCCGGACTCGTGCACGTGTGCGTTAATAGGTTGTTAAATAGAGCGGATTCTGATATTGATCCTAGATCTTGACACAAAACGACCAACACTTAACCAACTCACCTATAACTCTTTTTTGTTGAACCATTGGGATCATATGAATTTATTGTATGAAAGCAACTCCTAACTTTTTGAGACGATCAGTCCCCCGTGATTATTTCCGTATTCAAATTCGACCACACCGTAACCACCACATATAAATGCACCTTGTGCGACAGCTTGGTCGCCGAATATGCTGGATCTAATTCAATGACCAGTGCTAACCACCGCATTAGATCCCTAATAAGGCGTCTAATCCGTCGCAAGATATAATTTGATTTTTTTTTTAATAAAACAGGTCATAAATGCCCATAATCACCACGATCGCCAATTATCCGGTTGATTATTGTCATTTCAATTGAAGTGGAAGGTGTTGGTGGTGCATGTGGTGGTTGAACGGTGGTGGGTGGTGTTTCTGTTTGAGGTGTTGGTGTATGCATGTAATGGGTGCAGGTAGTGGGAGGAGGTGTTGGTGGTGCATAATATTTTCTTTGAATGATAAAAGTAACTTGCATTATAAAGACAACGTACAAAGAGACGAGAAAATAATCACACCTCTTTTCTTGAACATTTGATAAAACTTGTTGACTGCCAGAAGTCGGATGCTCAGATGTTTCTCGCTTGGCATCATCATTTGATTTTTGATTAGTTCTATTGTCGCGCACAATACGAAATTCACGGCTGATCCCTGCATCTACTCATATTTTATCATTCAAATAAAAAATTCAAGAATATGATAGCCATTCATATAGGTTCAAACTTCTGAGATGTAGAAATTCTATGAAAATATACAGTATTAAAGTGTTTAAATAATAATCTAAGTTCCTGAAAAGCAATTGCTGCGCAGAAGTTATACTACAAGCACAACCATGATCACAACATTATCTTGTACATAAACCATTAGATAGACAACATGGATACATGAGTATAGACTCTGCAGATGCAAGATCTTAATTCTCCTACTGTTTTCTATTAAATTAGTATAAACAAGTAATCTAAACAGAACCTGTTCGAAAATATTTATTAGGCATATCAAGTCAAAGATGCAGTCAACACGTAGATGGCCAAGCTTCAATGGAAGATCTTCATTGCATGTAGTAAAGGGTAGGAATTACACCAAAGCAGTCAACAATATATAACCCAAACAAGACATGATGGTCCCACATACTTCCAAAATTCAATTATGTATGGCAGTTGAGCTGCATCACAAGTCAAAAGGAAGTGGAAACACGGAAAGGGCAAGAAGTTACTCTACACAGGACAAATTGGTTTACTTCAAAATGAACTTTGACTAATGCTTCAACGTGAAACCAAAATGAATGAATGCATGTGTGCAACATGCAATGAAAAAACGAAATATTATAACCAAGTAAAAAATAGCTACTACATTCTCAATTGATATTCCTTTCTACAGTCACCAACCAATTAGAGGAACTGTCACGATGTGGAATTACCTGGAACTGAATTTCGAGTATAGCCTCCTCTCCTAGCATTTCGATCCCATGATGTAGGAGGTGTTGCCCAATGTATGTTTTGCTCCGTAGGTTTTCTAGTATCAACAAAACCCCTATGAGCTGCATGCTGAGGCCATAATAGGTGTATGAGTTTATTGTTAATTTTACAATGACCTTACAAAAACAATAAGATATACTTCATTAGATGCTTTCATGCAAGTTGTATGAGGTGTTAATATAGACTGGCATGCTATACCAGGATAGCTTTCTCAGCCATTACATTTTGAACCATAAAATCATTGGTGTAAGAAGACTGTCACTAGGACTTAGAAATGGAAATGGGTGAAGTCAACAGAAGCATAAGGAGATAGTTACTGGGCCTTAGAAATGGAAACGGGTGAAGTCAACAAAAGCATAACCCAAAATCTTTATACATTCAAGAAAATGTAGCAGTTATTAGCCTATGTAGGTTATCCAGTACACGAAAAAGCTATATAGAGTTCCTTTCCATATACAGCACTCAGCTTCCCCAAAGCCCTAGCAGGAAATATTCTGTGCAAGATGGATTCCTTGACTGCCGCTATCAGTGTGTAGCATGATCAGCTGTCCAAATACCCCCTAGTGAAGTACACATACTTATATATTATAAGGCGGTCATCCTGGTTTATCACCCAAAAAAAATGTAGGGCCGATGACTCTTACAGAAAGTTTGCAATGCATTAAAGATACCTAGAAATGAATGTCTCCAAGAAGCCCTTTAATATGTGTTGTTATTAAATGAAAAGTAACTTCAAATATTGGTGGGATATGAAGGTGAATCCTTCCTAGTAATTGTGTGATATAATGGTGGGATATAATGGTGTATATAGACACCCTAAAGAGATATATATAGAAAAATCCTCCAAAAAAACCTTCATGTTACCCTATTTTTCTTAATTTTTAGAGATAATTGGTGATAAATAAGCGATTTTTCCCTGATTTCATCCGGGCAACTTGGCGATATCAATAGTGATGACGATACTTAAAACACTATTATTTCCTTCATGCCTACATGCAAAGCAACTAATCAAACAAATGTATCCCTTACTCTTTAAGAGAATACAATATGAACACTAAATCATTAATTATTATCCAACTACAGTCTTTCTTTGAGCATAGAACCACAACCATCGAGCCTTGTCCCATCTATTTGAGGTCAGCTTTATCAATCATTCTTTGCTAGTCATTTTTATTTAGGGCTATTTATGCTATCAATGAAATATGGATCGAGGGTTCATCCGAACCCGAACCGGTTCGCCTGAGCCTACTAGGATATTTGCCAATCCAAACACTGAACCTGTATTATTCCCCAAATCAGGCATGATACGAACTTGGATCATATCATCGTTCTATTAGTTTGAATGACATGTATGTTCTTACTCCACTATTCATATATCATAAACCTTATATTTGAAACAATCAATTCGGGTAGGAATTGGGCAAATCGAACCCCAATTTCTTGTTTCATTTTTTTATTTTCATACTTTTGGATGAACCGATTGACCGGAACCCAAATCGGTTCGCTTTTAGCTCGATTTGAACCCGAACCCGAGTTATAAACGTTGCAATGAAAGCATTTCTACATCTCCTCTAACAAGTTCTGTTAACATTATTTTAGGTCTTCCACTCATCCCTCTTGATCCTTCTACAATAATTCGATCGCCTCTCGTCTTCGTTGTACATGTACATACCATTTTGATCTATTGATAATGTTCCCCCATCGTTTTGACCTCGATTGGTGCAACACTAACATTTTTATAATATACTCATTACTCACTCTATCCCTACTAGTTTTGTCTCATATCCACCTCAGCATCCTCATCCCTGCTATGATCATCTTATGTGCTTGAGGTCTCTTTATGTCCCAAGATTTTGACCCATAAAATATTGTTGATCTTACTACTGTCTTATAAAACTTTACTTGTAAGTCTTGAAGACATGTAGGGCCGCAAACGAACCAAGTTGTTCATGAGCAGCTTGCAAACAAGCTCGATAAAAGCTCGTTCGAGTTCATTTGATTACTAATCGAACCAAGAGTTTAGGCTCGTTCGAGTTTGAGCTCACGAACATGCTTGTTTAAAGATCATAAATAGGCTCATGAATTGGCTCATAAAAGGCTTAAAGGCTTGAATAGACCCAACATATATAGTCTACGCTTTTGGCTGATTCTGGAGTTCGGGAAAAAGCTCAATAAGGGACTATTCGATTTTATTCAATCACCAATTGAGTGAAGCCTAGCCTAAAGTTTAGGCTTGTTTAACAAACCAGACCAAAGCCCGGCTCAGCTCATTTAATAAACAAGTCATGCTCAAACAGACCAAAACTCGGCTCGGCTCGGCTCGTTTGCAGCCCTAAAGGTATGTGTCGATCCATAGCACTCTCGAAGCTCCTCTCCGCTTCATCCAACAAGTCTAATTCTACTGGCCATCCTGATTTAAAATTTCATTCCTATACAAAATTAACTCAAGATACTGAAAACAAGCCCATTCGTATCTCATGGCCCACAATTGTGAAAAGAGTTTCATTATCATTGTTACTTTCATAAAAATCGCATTACATATAATTCTGTCATTTTTTAGACCCTTATCTTCCAAAGTTACATGCATAGCATTTAAAATTATTGTCTCATCAACTAACACTATATCATCTACAAATAACATACATCATGTTACTTCTTGAATATTAGCAATAAATTTTTCCAAGAATTAGATTATTTGATGTCGTTACACTGCACAAACCTTATCACATTTCATAGATCTTATACTCATAGTAATATCATTGGTTTTAAGTTTTCCTCATCTAGTCAGATGCAGTAAAGCTATATTATTCATCTCTTCATATCATGTGTTATCTAAACATTTTTACCTACCAACATCAAAATCTCAAGTGACATGACAAATTCTCTTCTACAAAACATGCTTCATGGTCAGTACTCACTACATAATAATGCAACATCCTGCAGCACTACAGGAAACGCCCTAGCCAATCCTTCCATTTATCACAGATTCAAAGCATAAACAGGCTACACAATGTGACATAGAAAAGTCAACCATACTTCACCGAATAAAACACAAGTCAGTTAATAAGCTTGAGCAATGTAGATCATACATCTAAAAAACAGTGTAGATGATATAAAAGAAGAGACCATAGAACTAACACATTACAGAGAAGAAATCAGATAAAACAAGAGAAATAGCCAATAAGACCTATTAATGTCAGAAAAAGGAAATAAATTGTTTAGACTCCAAGCAAATTATAATTTAAAGATTTACGAAAGATATCAATGTAAATACCTCTTTCTTCTTGTCTCTTTTCCTTTTTACTTCGTGAAATGGGTCTGCAAGTAGTAAATAAAGTGTAACAAATAAATTAGCGACATATAAAAAATGGGGATACATGTCTTTATGATGAATATAGAGGAGCAAGTGGTAAAATAAATACATCCTTTCAGTTGGGCATGTAGCCAACACATACAATTACAGAACTCGCACCTAATGGCACGCCACCCATCACATCAGGATTGCATGTAATGTATATACAGACTATATACATAGTTGATTTACATAAGTATACAACAAATCAACGGATAACATAGAAATGGCGAATTTAGATCACTCTCTCTAGATTTTTTCCTTTTGATTTTGTTCAGGTTGAAATCATCTAAAATGAAAAGAAATGACCAAAAGGTTCCCGCATAAAGTTGGATTTATTCAAGCTCCAAAAACGAAATGTTGGGAAAGCATTGAGGATAACCATATTGTATCTTTTGTATGGAAATAAAGAGGATCGGCCGCTAACATTAGTAGCATAATAGTACGAATGTTTTAACACGTGGAAGTAGCATAATAGGATCGGCCGTTGTAAGTGACGTGACACATCCTAACCGACTCTGGTGAGAAATGTTGATGCACCTTTGTGTGTGCTAGAACTATCTAAACACCCTAAAGATGAATTATGAATAGGAGGGCTCTTTTTTTTTGTAGTCAGCTACAGACTACTGGAAACACAAGTACGAACCCCCAGGGGCAAGGGTTCGAAATTGGTTGACGCTTCCCAACCTGGGCTTGTCGAGGTTGCTCATCCTGGGCCGTAAAGATTGCTCATCCTAGGCCGTAAAGATTTTAACAATGCTTCACAGCAGGAGCAGGTGTCGAACGTGCGACCTCTCACTCGGAGTGGGCGTAACTTCGCCATATGGGTGTGACCTTTTACAACTAGAATTGAGCAAATACTCCAAAGGCTAAATATCACGAACAGATAATCACACAATTACTAAAACTGAAATTAAATATTAAATCGCAGTAAAGACATCCATGAAACATATAAAAGAAACGGGTCAACTAATGAGCAACCACTAGTCAAACACAAAAAGCCAAGGAAGGTAAAGACAAACACAACCAAATATATGGCAAAAACGATGGACGATTAACACTAGGAACACGCTATGCTCCGCAATAGTGCCTCGGTCAATGTTGTGTAGCCTCTGTTGTCCTCGAACAAAGCAGTGACGTGCCGAGATGAAGTAGCGAGGGGTAGAAAGGTGGGTTGGAAGGGCAGGATAAGATGCGAGTGAGAAACTCTTGAATAGAACAAGTGCAAAATCTGCATTTGTTTAAAGAGGAGTGAATGGTGGGGAGATCAAAGGGTGGATTTGGGAAGAAGCAAGGTCAGAAGCTGGAAGAAATTTGAGGAGAAGGAAAAGAAAACAGCAAGCCTCTTTTGGTTTCTGTCAATAAATCTTCAAACTCACTCATTAGGGTTTAGAGTTTTCTTTTTAGAAGAGAGAGAGGGCCTTAAGGGGAGTGTAATAGCCATTGCATTGACAAGAGTAGCAAGATGCAAGGAGAAATAAAAAGGGGTGAAAGAATAAAAAAAAAAGTGAGGAGAGTCGTGAGTTTTCACGTACCAAGAGGGGACGCGGACCTTGGGAGTCGTCGGCGTGATTCCTGAGAGAAGAAAGTCTCTCTCAATGCGTCCCCGAGTGGGCCGTGTGTAAAAGGGGTCGGTGGTTATTCTGAGACGCAGGGTACCCGTTGGATTGTCCCGCGAATCCATCTTGGCCGCATATGAGCACTTAGACCCTCATATGATCCAATCTGTAGATTGCTTCTACATGGATCCTATGGTTTATCAAGAAAACACTTAAGTTACAATTTAATGAGATGGTTAGACCAACTTACGAAATCGGGTGCGACCGCACCTAATTTAACCTACATAAAAAAGTTAATATCTTTTGATCTAGGTGTCTGATCAACACAAAACTGGATCCTAAATAAAGATGAAAATACATTGTTTGCAAATAAAAAACTTGACCGTGCATAGTGATGACAAGGCTCAGCTATAACGAATATGGTGCTAGCACGTGAAGCCGTCTGCATCAAATGTGCAAGGGTTTGAGCCACCTTAATAGAGATGGATGGCAAAGGACTCATAAAACCGACTCCAAGATAATAAGACAAGGTTTGATGGTTATGGTTATGATAACTAAGATAGAAGGAGGCATTTGTAATGCAAGGAAGCATGTATTAACCAAGGATAACCCTAAATGAGTTCTAATCAAAGTAAAGGATTTATTAATAAAAGACACTATGCCATATCCAACGGTTCTTTACACTTACAGGGCTCACGTTATAACATGTTAGTTCCACTTCACTTCAAACTTCAAAGGTACATACCAAAATCGGTTGATACAGACCAAGTATTGATATCGATTGGAACTCAGTACCGGCCAAAAGAAAACTGAGTCGTATCGGTCGAGTTTTGAAACAATGTTTGATGTAGTGTGACAAAGTTTAAATAAATTCCCCTCCGGAAGGTTGCCTCCAAAGTATGCACAACAAAAAAATTTATCCTCCTAAATGTCATCGCCTTATTCTTTGGCGCAAGAGGTGTCATCTTGTGTTCCTAGTGCACCCATCAGTGACAATTATTTTATGTTTTGTAGCCAATCTTCCCCTATAATATAACCCTCAATTGGATTTTCTTGTATTAATAATATTGCCCTGATGGGCTTTGAATGCTTCGAACCAAAGATGAGAATATATATATATATATATATATATATTGAATTTAAAAAGGAATTTCAACAAATATACCACTAACAAAGTTCGAAATTGCTGAAAACCTCCAATGTTTTACCAAATTCTCTAGGCACCTTTCACATATCACGATTTTTGCAAAAAAAAAACCCAAGTAGCTATTTTTTGGCCATTTTACCCTTGCATTACTCGGTGTTTGTGCATGCAAGCACATACGACACCAACCTTGGATTACTAGATGTTTGTGCATACTAGCATCAAAGATGCCAAGGGTAAAACGGTCATAAAGTTGACCATTTGGGAGGGCTTTTTTACAAAAATCGAGATATGTCAAGGGTGCTAGAGAATTTTATAAAGCATAGGGGTTTTTCTACAATATCAAACTTTGTTAGGGATATATACTTGAAAAAAAAACCTTTAAAAAGTGAAGTTTCAAGTGTGAAATCTGGAAGGAAAAACCCTTTTGGAGGCAACATTCATCCCACGTTCTACCTTCCCTCTCACGGATTCATCTAGACTCTCCATCCCCTTAATTGATCCATCAGTTCTAAACCCTTTCGTCATCTCAAACCCCTTCTTCATCTCAAACCCCTTCTTGATCAGAATTTTGGCACTAGATCTTCTTTCCCCATTACCGACTTTATCTAGGCCTCTAACCTCCCTTTTTCTGACCACCTCCTCCCTTACTGCAACTTTAATCTGTTGTTTTGGCCGCTCTTTGTGTGATCGGCTTCGCCGAGGTACTTTCCAGGCTACGGTATAAAGGTAGCATCATTCTCCAGGTATTCATTGGCCTACACCCCTCGTTTTGATCCTTAAGGCCATATTTCCACCTCTTTTAGGATAAAATATGCTTGTTTATACATTACAGTAGTGGTGGCTACAACTCGGGCAGGTTGGGTCATGTTGGAGGTCAACCCAAGCTCAATTCGAGTTGTAGAACCCTCAACCCATGCTCAACCCGCAAGGTTGCGCCCAACCCAACCCGACCTTCAAGCCCAGCTCGAGAAAAAAAATCTAAGCTCAGAACTCGAGTTAGCGCAAGTTGGTGGGTCGATTCAGATTGCACAGGTTTGAATAATGTTTATTTTATTATTTGTCCAAAATTTTAAATTGTAAATAGCAAGAAATTTTATTTTTATCCACAGTCCTTACCAATAAGGTGTCTCTTAACTCCATTGTCTAATTGTTTGTGACTCATTGGGTTGGGAAGAGGATCCATGCATTTTTGTGAATACAATTCATAGGGCCTATAAGGTGACATGATACACTCAACTTGGGTTCGGGTTGGGTCAGGTTGCCCGAGCTCTTGGCCTGAGCCCAACCTAAACTTAGTTTTGGTTAACTTTTTTCAACCCTAACCCAACTCGTTCTTCAATAAAACGAGCCCAAACCCAACCTAGAGTCGGGTTGGGTCGAGTTCAACCCGCTCAAGTTGCAGCACTAAGAGCAGTCATATTTCCATCCGTAATTAATCCCATATGCTAGATACTTGATACATCTTTAGGGGAGATCCATGTGATGCTTTTGTGTCTATTTTAGATATATAACTTGCAGAGTTTTTGCTTTATTGAAAGAAAAATCTGATTTTTTTTGTTTATTGCATAGTATTCAATACTTGTTAGAACCTAGGAAGCACGGATACTTCCCCAAACCCCCCGTACCCGTGTCAAAAACGTGTCGGACGGACACCGACACTTGCCGAACATACACCGGAAACGAATGTGCAGTGTCCCATGTGCTTCCGGAAGCCGAACACGCCCGGACACTCGTCGGATACTCGCAGGACACGCGTGGACACGGCCAGTTGACAGACTATTCGATATAGGGTCAGGTCACAACTTACAAGCTGTTGTGTTTCAGTTTTGGCTTCAACCTATCTGATCCTCTGATATTATAACCTCAGAGGATTTAGATAGGTTAAAGCCAAAATTGAATCGCAGTTGTTCTTTTGCATGCCATTTGGGCCTGAGTGCGATTCACTTGTCAGGCTGGTTGTAACGGATGGTTACGATTCAGTTTTGGCTTTAACCTATATGATCCTCTGAGATTTCAGATAGGTTGAAGGCAAAACTGAAACACATCTGTTTTTTTCCATGCCATATAGGGATGTGTGTGATTCTTTCACCGATTGGGCTGGGTGTAACTAACGGTTGCGATTCAGCATGCATTAAATTTTCATTTTAGTTATTTTCTATGAAGTTTTTTCGATTATTGAAATATATACGAATTATAAACACACATAAAATATAAAAAATTTATTTATTTATTTTACCGTGTCCCCACCGTACCCGTATCCTTTTTTAGGATTTGTCATGTCGGCATACCCGTATCATGTTGTACACGTGTCCCCGTACCAATATCAGTGCTTCGTAAGCTAGAACTTTTGATAGTCTGACTTGCGAAGCTTATAAGTGAATGCATGATATATTGTTAGGATAATATTTGCTAGTGTTTAGACTGCTGAAATTAATTATAGAGCATTGGTTTAGTAACGTGCTTACATCACATGCTCATTCATGTCCATAGCCAAAAATGAAATGAACGCACCACATTCTCAAAAACTCCCTGCTTTTTCTAAAGTAATTTTCAACTGATCCTAGAAATCATCCTTGATCTCCCAAAAACACCTATGTCTCTCCCTCAATTACACTTGCACTACAAGTTTCCCTCACGACAAAGCATATCCCATGCCACCTTCGTGGCATGCTATTTCTCGCAAGTCGCAACCACCCATAACTCTACCCACTTCAAGAGATCTGGTCTCTCTTCCGGATCATTTAATATCCATGTGGACCCAATCTGATATAATAGGGCTTCCCCTATGTTCTTCACTTAAGCTGAACTTCAACTAAATTGTGACACAAAATAAAGGTTGACCCCAAATATCATTATGAAGTCTCTACAGTCCTTGATATATCAAAAAGACTGTAATCTCCATCATCGATCTATTACCCTCAAATAGAGAAAAGCTCCCTAAAAAATCAAGTAGGGCTCAAATAAAACAATAATATAGAAAATGGGACTTAAAACAAGACAAAAGCTCTTTCTAACCTATGTCTTACTTTATAATCAAATGGGTCACATCATCATGTACGTCATTGATTTAAGATCTTAAATCGGTAAAAGCTCCCTAAAAACATAAAAGACTAAAAAAAATATCAATAAATAGGACTTAAATCAAACTAAAAGCTAGATCTAAGTGGTGCCTCATTCTATGATCCACTGGATCACATCACCAGCCATGCGAACACCCCCTAAGCATATGTTGAACAACAAATGGGCAGAATAACATGGTCCATTATTGTTAGCTAGGTCAAAGTCAACTAATTACCTAACAAATATAGGTTGGATTGAACTAGGCCACAAGACAGAGTTCATGTGTGTTGATAAGAAAGAGAGAGTATTCATTCATCTTATTTAGGACATCTTCTGACCGTCACATTGACGACCTTTCTCCTATGGCCACCGAGGAAAGTGATCTCAACTTATGGGGTGCAGTCTTAGGTCCAAAACGTCTAGGCAGGCGTCTGAACCTCTTTTTAGAACAGAGTCCAATCTCTCTGTTAGATGCATCTGAGATAGCTCGAGCTGCAGATTACTAATTCCACCTGAACCCAAGCAATTTGTTGGGCCGACAAGCATGAATCCGACAATGAGTAATAAGTTGTCCATAGCTGAATACGTGTGACACGGGGTTGTTGTGTTGCATTTTTGCTTCTCTAAACTAAAAATGCATACTATTCTCAACAAAAAAAAAACTAAAGTCATGCTTACCGATGGTTTTCTCACATAACTAAGGGTGGCAATGGGTCGGACCTACTTCTATCCATTCCAATATCCCTTCATGTATGAGAGGGTCCAAACCCGGCTCATACCAATTCAGGAGTGGGAGGGTCATGCCTGACCTATACTCATTGGGGGGGATTGGGTATATATCGATACAATTTGTATTTTCTACAAGTTATTAATATTAAATTAAAAAATCAACATAATACAATGTAGTGTTAAGAGGTTATCATTGTTCCTAATTATATAGAATTTAGTAAAGCATGAGTCCGTGTAGGTTAAGGTTAAAGTTTGACCCATATTTTATATAACTTCCAATTTGTCAGTTAGCCAATTGGGTATGGGTATTGAGATACCCACATCCATATCCAAAAGTGGATTGGGTGTTATATTACATGGTTTAAAAACAATGGTGATTTTTTTCACTATCTTGGATCTATTATATAGAATAATGGAGAGACAGATGAATATATCCAATAAAAATGGAATCAGTTGGTTGAAAGGAAGTTGAGAGGAGCTTCGGCCGAGTTATGCAATCGTTGCATGCCTTAAAGACTTAATGGTAAATTCGACAATATGGTAACTAAGCTCGAAATGTTACACGTTCAGAATTTGGGTCATAAAGAGAGCTAACGCACACAATATGAGTGTGTGGCCAAAGACTAGATATAGAGGTGGAAATACAGTAAAACTTGGAGGGTGACGATTGTGTATTAGGAGGAGTGTAAGAGTTACACCAACTTAAGACATAATAGATTTCTATGGAAAATCAAGAAAGAGAAGAAAGATGGATAATAACGATGACGAAAGTTGCTAGAAAAATGCATCAAAAAGCTAGTAGTGACAACAGAAATAGCACTTAATAGCACCTACTGCTGAAGAAGGATCCCTAAAGTCAACCCTACAAAGATTGCACTTAATAGCCACATTGCCTAAATACAGTACCTAAACCTTTTTTCAAGTTCTTGATGTATGGCACTCTCGTGCTTCTTTCCCCGGCTCCTATTGTTCCCACCAATAGCTATTGCTGTGTTTCATGGCCAATCCGTTAATAAAATCAAGAATACAGCACAAAAAATTCATTGAAAAATACTACCCACAAACGAGCTAGGCATCACTTTAGCTTTAGTGGAAATTGCACACACCGAGCCCGATAAAAATTACAACTTTAGGAATATCTACAGCACCCCCTTAAATTATTTTTCATAGTTGAAGTATAGCGTTCATAACAATTCCGGTATCATCAAACTCACTCAAAACACGAAATATCAAATCAACTCAAATCAAGAAAAAGTAATGCAAATCGAAATATCGCATGCAAAGGAAAACCTAACGTCGAAGAGTATGGGAACCATAATACTGGCCTTGATTCAGCAATTTCTGGGCAGTCTCGTTGGGATCCATATTGGTCTCCTTGAGCATGGCATAAATCTCGGATTCGGAGTAGTCCCCGACGATCTCCTTGATGGATTGGATGGTATTTTTGATCGGAAAGGAGGCGATCTGAGTCCCGCCGTCGATTCTCGAGCCCAATACCATCCTCTTCCGGGATCGGACGAGTTGAGGTTGACCACACCGGCGCACGCAGAAACCCTAACCCTAACGCGGGGGAGATCTACTGAAGGGCATGAAAGGGAGGCGGGAGAGGTTTGGGGGGGGCGGGGGCAAGGGTTTTGACTGACTACTAGACAGGAGAATAGGGGAGATTTTATCCTCGCCCGTGTTTAGCATTCTCTAACACAGGGGTACTTTGGGACTCGCCCGTGTTTAGCATTCTCTAACACAGGGGTACTTTGGGAACGTTAATGCGGAGAATGCCCCTGAACAAAAAGAACGGGCCAGGGGAGTCTGATACCGGTTCGACAACTGGAAAGTGAGGAAGTGGCTCATTTGTGGACCGGCTTCGGCTTCTTCTGTCCGAGAGTGGGACCCCGGCCGGCCCAAGACCAGCCATTGTCCAGCACTGTCTAGAAGTCAGTGGACACTGGATGACTTGCTTCTTCAGTCTGCTTACTTGCTTGGTGTCAACGGACTGCGCCCGATAGCTTGATAGTCCCCACCCTACTTACGGCTAGACCTGTCAATGGATCGGATTTTGATCCAAATTTAATCTGAATCCGATCGATTAATTCGGTAAGTCGGATATAGATGTATTTTTTTTAAAAGATAATGTGTCTTAGGTTTTTGTAAAACAGATCGATATAGTGTCAGGATACCGAAACTGTTGTTTATAGTTGTGATCCCTATAATTATGAATTTAATAACGTTTAGTCATTTCAAAAGCACGTGAGGCATCTGCAGCAGATCAAAATTTGCTACGTGTAACAAACTCTTTAAAAAAAGATCAAAATAATATTTCTTATTCTTTCCTTCTATGTGCATAATTTTATGCATCGTCCAAAAAAAAAATACAACAGTGATTCATTTTTTTTTAACAAGATTTATCAAAAAAAAAATGCTATAGTGATTTCACTATAGCAAATGTTATTCTTCATTATCGAAATGTTACTCTTTATAAAAAGTAACATTTTGGTAATGAAGAGTAACATTTGCTACAGTGATTTCAAATCAAAAAAAAATTGTTACAGTGATTTCACTGTAGCAAATGTTACTCTTCATTATCGAAATGTTACTCTTTATAAAGAGTAACATTTGCAATAGTGATTTCGATGTATATAATTTTTCAATTTTAAACGATATTTATTTTAAAAAATGCTACAGTGATTTCATTATGGCAAATGTTAATCTATATTATTCGAAATGTTACTCTTTATAAAGAGTAACATTTTGGAATAAAGAGTAGCATTGCTACAGTAATTCCACTTTAGCAAACAAATATAAATTTTAATATCGAGTTTTTCAAAAAAAATAATTGCTATAGTGATTTCACTGTAGCAAATAATAAAATCCAGAAAATAAAATAATAACATTTGTTACAGTAAAATCACTGGAGTAAAAAAAATTTTAAAAAAATGTAGGGTTTTTTCAAAAAAAAAATGCTACAGTGATTTCACTATAACAAATATTAAAATTCTAAAAAAAAATACTCACGTTCGCTACAGTTTATCTTTACATTTTAATTTCAGTTGATAGCAGGATTTGTAATTTGAGCGAAATCTGATGGATATAAGTGGGCTTTTAAAACAGTGAAACGGTTAAATATTATTGAAGTCGTTCCGGTTTTTGCAGAGGCACCCCAGCTTAAACAATGTGTTGGGCGTCCTTGCGCTAAAATGAGTCACATGTGGGGGGCCAACCGCTAAGTCTCCCTTTTTTAATATGATAGCAATTTAAATCCAATAACATGTTTATCTAGCAATTGGATTTGGATTTAGGCCAATCCGTTTTGTTAAGAACCCAATCTAACAAACTATAACATAATATATTATAGTAGCTATTAGTCTGAGGTCCTTCTAACTAACCATGTATTACAATAAGCCTTTAGTTTAGTTTTGTTTAGTGTTAAATCAATTTGTAACTACTTTTTTTACATGTCAAATTTATCCCTCGAGTATTTTTTTTGCTGGGCCCTCTTGAGTATCAATTCGGCAAGTCAGCGTAACAATTCACTAATAGTGTATGTACAATAACTGCTACAGTGATTTCACTGTAGCACCCTTGAGTATCAATTCGGCAAGTCAGAGTAACAATTCGCTAGTAGTGCATGTACAATGACTACTACAATGATTTCATTGTAGCATAGTAAGAATTCAGCGGGAGAACAATTTTGTTCCAAACTCCTTAGAGAGGTTGGAACAACACCTTCCTCCTTATTGGCCGATTTTAAGGGCATGTATGCCATTTTGCATTATTCATCATGGTGAAATGACCAAAAGCCCTTGAAATGGGCCAATAAGGAGGAAGTTGTTGTTCCAACCCTTTTAAGGAGGTTGGGACAAAATCGTTCTCATTTAGCGGGATAATTTACTGTAGCTATAGTGAAATCACTATAGCAACCGAATTGTTGCTATGTTGTCCGGATTGATAATTCAAATCGTACAGTGATTTCACCGTAGCAGCTACAGTGATTCTATCGTAACAGCTACAGTGATTTTACTATAGAAGTAACAATTCAGTTGGAATCAATTTTATTGTTGCTATAGTGAAATTACAATAACAATCGAATTGATACTCCAAACCAAACTACAGCAACCGAATTGATACTCCCAATCGAATTAGTATTGCACTAAGTGAAGAAATGATAATTTTCTCATTTATAAGGGGTTGAAAAGTCAACACTTTCGGGGGGGGGGGGGGGGTTGATGTAAAACTTGTCTTTTCGGGAGGGGCTGGAGCTTAAAGGATGTTGTTATCCTGACTAGAGCTCACAAGCATCTCCCAAAAAAAAACTTTTGACTAAGACTCCCTATATTATATTTAATTAGTCGTTAGAATTAGATTGCTTCGAATCTAAAGCCCCAATGGTCAATACATAAAAAAAAAATTAAATCATGATACCCCAATCGAGGCTCAGATTTTATCCTAGACCTTCCAATCTCGAATCC
The DNA here is from genome assembly GCA_947650365.1 of Chamaelirium japonicum. Lineage (NCBI taxonomy): Eukaryota > Viridiplantae > Streptophyta > Magnoliopsida > Liliales > Melanthiaceae > Chamaelirium > Chamaelirium japonicum. The sequence goes on along the minus strand of OX393549.1, from coordinate 72,516,514 downwards.
GGAATCAAGTGCACTTTTGTTGATTCAACAATCAAGGATATCACAATCATCCGATGTAGATAAGTTAATGTACCGAATTTTGATCTGAATCCAATCAAATCGGAACTTAATGAATATGGATTGGGTTTTTAATCCGATGATCCGATAATGGCCCGAATCTAATTGCTCATTTACTCAATGGATTGGATTTGGATATAGCCCAATCCAACCTGAATTCGATCCGTTGACATGTCTACTTAAAACTATGTATTTGATAGTCTGATCTAGTTTCAAATCTAATTTTTATGATGAAATCGATTTTAGTTGTGAAACTTGTTACAACTTAAAGTCCCTTAAATACATTTTTATTATATTTTCCATGATTCATAATAATACTAACAATAGCTAAATAATCAAATTGAAACACCTTTTGCAAGAATAAAATATGCTCCATCCTGTGTGATGCCTCAGATTTCTTTAAAAGTATCTTGTAAGGTCTAGATCCATCTTCTAGCTAAAGCCCATCATATTTGGCTTACTCGTGTCCCCATAGGTAGGTCAAATAAATACTTTTGAGCTTACCAACTTGGAGATATCAATATATCACTATTTAGATCTATTATAATAAGGGACTTAATGTACGGCCCAAATATATAACATAAGAACAAAGATATATCTGGGTCGTCGACCCATATACACAAAAGCTAGTGTGATTCATCTGTTCAGTGACTGTGATTTAAGCACATGCATCACTAGCCAAATAAGGAAGTCAATTAAAATTAGGTACCTCGATTAAGGCAAACCGATTAAAATCAGTCTCACGTATATAAATGGGCCACGATCAATGCCCCATGATTAAGTTTTTTTTTTGTAATCCCACAATTAAGGATAGCCGATTACAATAATGACGGGCCAAATAAGAAGGCTGATTAATGTATTGTTTCTTTTTATAGTACAAATGGATAGAGACATGTGTGCTTAGAGATCTAATGGTGATGATGAGATCTCTTATGTATAGTGTTTTAACAAGGGTACTGCTATTTGCACCCACAAAATTACTAGGGACCTGAATGTCGGTACTACAATGGCCATCTTTCGAGGGCAAAATATGTCAGTTGTCTTCAATCGCGATTGTGTTTTGCTGACGAAAGCGATCGCTGCAGTGCCAACAGACACAAGGAATACTAGTTTATCTACTATAGCATGAGAAGGATGGGGGATAGTTTGGAGAGGTAAGTGGCGGTCTAGATTTATTATGGGGGGATAGGGATGACCATGATCTAATGGATAGGTTAAGGTGCATGGAAATACACTTGGAGAAGGGAAGAAATAACAAATCTGAGAGGGGCTTTTTTTATAATAAAGGAAGGGGTTTTTTGAAAAATTAAATTATTATATTTTTTTAAAAAAAGTGGAACAACCCCAGGATGGCGATTGAGAGTGTGAGTGTTTGTGCGACTGAAGTTTCTTGCTACCTGCCTCAGGGAAAAGGCAGGAATGGTGATATGGCTATTGGGGTTTGGGACTCCGACCTCCCTCCGGGCATCCAACTGGCGGGATTGGCTCCCAGCAACTGGGCAAGAGTGGTGGCTGGTGAGCCGGTGGATCTTCAATCGGGGCCAGTCTCTAATATGGAAATTGAGGAACTCTACCCCATTGTCAGTCAGTGTAGTTTCGATCCCTGAGGAATGACTTCTGGATGCCCGAGAAGAATGGCGGCATGCGTTAATAAGGGAACTCCTTGGTAGGGAAGCGTCTCCTAAATTTATTGGGAGGTCATTGAACAATAAATGGCCTCACCGAGGACCCATCCAGTTCATTCCCCTTGACAACGGATTCTTCATCTGCAAATTCTCGAATGAGGAAGACGTGGCCAAGACTCTATCGGGTGGAACATAGAGTGTGGCCGATCAGACGGTGGCGCTCGAATGGTGGACGCAAAACTTTAGGATGGATAAGGACAAGATCAGCAGAGCTGCAGTCTGGATCCGCCTCCCAAACTTGTCGTCGGAGTATAGAAAAAGAGATGTGATTCTACCAATAGTGGTGGCCGCTGGTCGTCCGATGGACGTCAATGCATATACTAAGGAAATGACAAAGGGTAAGTATGCTAGGGTCTGTGTCGAGATTGACCTTGAATGTGTTCTAGCTCGTGTGTCCTGAGTGTGGATTTTCCATATTAACATTAACAAAGATGACTTTGGATATTGCTTTAATTAGAATACTACTTTGGTGTATGATAATTCATATATATAATAAAGGACCCTAGGGAACACCGTAGGCCACTGAGGCACATTATGAGTCCATGCTTGGGAGACCCAGTGGACTGATTCTGTGTAGACTTAGAACTAGTTTACAGATTTGATAATGTTGGTCACTTCACTGAGAATAAGCTGTTGGCAGGTAGAGGATGTAGTGAAGTTTCCACCACGGAAACGTGGGATTTTCATTCACCTGACCAAGCACGATGATCGTGTTGAACAAGAACCAAGACGATGCACAGTTCAGTGATTCAGATACTGGTGCATAAACCGTCTTACTACTATAGGTAATATGTCATTAACCCTAAGGAACCATATACACTGAGCCAACCAGTTGTGTGGTGCTTTGATGTGCTAACGTGTGTGGACCCTTCATAGGCCAATACTACGGTACGTTGGGTTACCTGGTTGGCACTAAAGTGGTATGCAATCCCTATAGGTTATCCGATGTCCAGTGTTGGATGGGTACATTTTGATGAGTCAATCTGTCCACATAATTAATCCAGGCCCAGTGGTTGTCAATATGACTGACGACGTTCCGGACGCTAGGCATAGCATCGGAAGGTGTGTGGTGCTATAGATGACAAGTCATCAAATCCTAGTCAGATAATCGATCGGGATCTGACGGTGCTCCCCACCGCTCGATTTGAATCATGGCACCAGCAATAAGAGGGACTAAAGATTATCAGAGTATAGTAGAGAACATAATTACAATGGAGTAATATAAGTTTAGGATCACTAGAGTTTAATTCGCGTCACACTCTGGGTGACTACGCCGGTTAATCGGATTAGGGCTGATTAGCAGAACTTTTGGTATGTCACCGGAACAGTTAATCAGGGATCCGGTTGCAGCTTGAGATCCTGAACCCTGAAGGCTTCACCCTATCTTTGCGTATAAGAATTGTTCTCTGCCCTAGTTGGACACGTTAGATGCGAAGTAGCGCGATGGAGCGCAAGCCCGAAGTCTAAGAACCTAATTCACATGTGTTAAGGGGCAATAGGGGCATTTTGGTCAAAACTAAAATATAGCTCAGAACATATTGAATATGTATCTTAAAATAAGCAGAATAATTTTAGAAGCTAATAGGCACTGATGGAACTTGATTCCAACTAGCGTACCTCATTCTATCTCTCTATCAGCGGTATGCCGACAAAAGGGCGTTTTCGTCCAAGGTGTCATGAAAATAAGGAAAACCCTATCCAATGGCCTTATCCCCTTGGAGAAATCCGCCCCCCCTTTCTCTTGTGGCCATTATAGGGCCGGCCACAAGTAGTTTACGTTAGCGTAAGTCACTTGGGGACCGATCTATAAAGACACATGGAGATGAGAGGAAAAAACCCTAATTTTCTCTCCCTCCCCTTGAGAAATCCAACCCCACTCTCTCTCCTCTGTTGTTTCGACCAAGAAAAAGGAGGAGTAAGAAAAAGGAAGAAATTAGGAAGGAAATGAGAAGAAAGAAGAAGAGATAAAGAGAAAAATGAGGTATTCGAGACACACCATCGACTTCGCTACGTCCCATCCTTCGTCGGTGCGTCGTCCTTGCACTCAGGTTTAGGACGTCATGGGTTCCTCCTTTCACAAAGGACAAGGTGTTATCCGATAGATTCCCTCTTGATTCACGTGTAGCTTATCATCGTTCGTTCACTTCAAATCAATGATCCATAAGATATGATGATTTTAAACACCTAACTAGATGCATACATATATTCCGTAGATCGTAATATGTGATCAGTTCTTTACACAGAGTTGCGAAAATTACAATCAACACCATCCATACAGAAACATACTGTAATATAAAGGGATTTTTGCATATAACCACCTGAAAAATATTGATATTTCAGATAACCCCTCACCTCTTAGTTTTATGAATAACACCCTGAAATATTCTGACATTTACTGAAATCCCCCACAGTGCCCTTTGTTCATTTAACCCAGGGGCAAAAGGTCACATTGGGGGGGGTGGGGGGGGGGGGGGGGGGGGGGGGGGGTGTTAGTAAATGCCAGAATATGTGAGGGGGCTATTTCTAAAGCTTAAAAATTAAAGGGTTTTGTAAAACTAATATTTGTCAGGAGGCTATATGCAAAAATCCATAATATTAACCCCTCACTAATAAAAATTATATATATATATATAAACCCCTCACTTGTTCTCAATACTTCCATCCTCATCAACAGTCACCCTGTTTTGAGTAAGGCACAAATAGTGGAAAACAAACAGCATCAGTTCTAAGTGAAACAAATAAAAAGGAACCAAAATGTAGTCAGCACCCATGAGAGACAATGGCCACTGAAGAAAGCGAACTTATGCTTTCAGAATCATCGGTCATCGTCCGGGGCCAAAGGTGCTCGCCGTTATGCGTGTGGATGTCCTGTCCTCAGTTGAAAAAACCGTCTCTAATGCTCAACCTTCGTCTTTGATGCTCTCGCTAGCTCGCTCTCTCTCCTTCTCGATCCCCTGCAACTTCCTTCTCTATGCTGAGAGATACTGTTCGCGTATCCTCGCCCGGTTCTCTTCCCACCATACTCGTGCGTGCATCTCCCCAAACCTCTCCCGGCTGCAACAGTATATAGAGACTGGAGTTAGCTCAGGCTTAATCTATGGTTTTGAGACATTGGATCTGTTTCAGTTGGATCTTATGGTTGATGGACTTCTGGATGAATTTTCCATAAATCCTGCTATATTCCTCTTCAAAGTTTAATGTAAGTTGTGTTTTTATCAAAAAAAAAAAGTCACTCCCTTGCTCCAAAGAGTTGGCCCGCTACTGGATTTCAAATTGTCCACTAGGCTGGTTTGTGGAAAGGGATTCATAAATGCACTCCCAGTGCACCCTCTTGCCTCTTATTAGAAAGTGAAATGCAAAGGGGATTGCAATTATCAAACAGGAGGACCGTATTTTATCAAGAAAGTAAACTGAGGTTCCTAGAGGGAGTACAGAGGTAGACCTGAAGCGAATGCGGCGGAGTTCCCTGGTGCCGCCGTGCAGCGCCCGGATGGTGATGTAGACTCCAGGCTCGTCCTGCTCCACCCACTCCATCTCCTGCTCGCTCGCGTTGCTGACCGAAGCCGACAGTTCCCTGGAGCGGCCTACCTCCTCCTCCTCCTCCTCCCTGGAGGATGCGTCCATTGATGACGTCTCCGTCTTGGCCCCGCTGATGCTCGACAGCTTCGGAGTCGATACGAGCCCACCTGAGTCGTAGTAGTGGCGACCGTGGTGGTGATCCAGCGAATTCGACAACGAGTAGCCCAGGCCCATCCCCCGACCTCCTTTCACCGGCCTGTGGAAGTTGCACCGGAGCCGTTCCTTGCTCAGCGGCGGAGTCACAGGGCTGTCCTCTGCCGACTCCATCTTCAAGCTCTGATGAAGAAAGAGAGCAACAAGACATAACAAATCAATCAACAAGAAGATGAATGCAACACAGATAATCCCCTAAAGCTATTGGTCATTACAGACACCTCATCTTCGGATCTGAGAGGTGTGGGGAGGGGGACCGCCTGGCGATTGAACCTCTGGACGTTGTAGAGCTCCATGACCTTGTCGTGGTTCTCGGTCCACCACCGCTGAGCTTGCCATTTGTCGAACATCTCTCGGCTATCATACCACAGAAGGCAGCGACGACCACATTACAACTTACAAGCATGTTTCTATAACATTTTTCAGCACTTTCAACAAAAATAGATACTGTGAAACAGAAAGTAGGGAACAATGAGAAAAATTGTTCACGGTAATTTCAGCATTAGTAGGTAGATTGCATTCTAAATAGGATGGGTATCGATGCAATCAATATTTTTTTGGAGAGGATCAGGCCTGCCATTATTTGGGATGCTGATAAAGCTGCTATCGGATACTCTGAAACTAGGATGATTATTCTAATGAAATGATTCTGATTGTTTCATGGAATGATTTGGTTGGAGATTATCCCAAATTAGGCGTGATCGATCGATGAGTGCGTGCACAAACGTGCTAGTTGTATGAGCAAATTTTATTTTACTCAAGTATAAATTTCAAAAGGATTTGTTTAGAGGGAGCAGAGTACAAAATATCAGGAGATTGTGGGGAGATCCGTCTGTGATACTTTGATACTCGATTTTGAAATACAAAGATTACAACAAGTTCAAAAAGATGAAAAGAAAGAAGAGCCTTCTGGGCTTCAAGCGTGATCGGCTAGGGGCTTTACTTTACTCTTCTTCTTGTTTCTTCGCTTGTTATTCGATTTGCTTTGAACTTGAATCATTTTCCTTCCTTGATCTCCAATCTCCGATCTTCTTAATTGATTTGCTTCGATCTTCAATGCTTCTCTCTAGAATTTCTTGGAGTTTTGAAGTATCTTTAGTCGGAGTCTTGTGAATTCTTCTTTCCTTTAAGAAGGTTTTCCCAAGTGTCTTATCCTTTTCGAAGTTCTCTTTGTCGATTCTTCTGTATCAAAGACCCTTTTTTCTTTCTTCTTTCCTCATATTATAAGGGTCGAAGTAGTTATTGTAGGGAATAACTATCCCGGGTGGTTGAAGCAACTTCCAGGTGGTTTTTATAACTCCCTTGGATGGTTGAAGTAACCTCCAAATGATTTTTGTAACTCCCTTGGATGGTTGGAATAACCTCCAAGTGGTATCATAACTTCCACCGGTGGTTATCCAATTAAACTTCAACTTCTCCCTCCATTTTCTTTATAGGATAGGGGCAGTTATCGAGCGAACCGATCTGACTTGATCAACTTGTGGTTCAAGTGTCGAATCCAAGTTGACTCGCTGAGACTTGAACCCAACGGTGTTGACTCGTAATATGATCGTCTTCCTGACTTGATGGATCCTGGTGTAAACTCGTTTGTAATAGCTTATACTTGGGTTGTCTTTGACCTTGTATCTCAGTGTATCGAAGGGTGCACATCTCTGAGTGTCATCTATTGACTCAGAGATAGCATTTGGGTGGCAAGGATGGGAAATTTTCTCCTATTTCTGCATCCTCCATACTTACTCGAACACCCCCCCTTCCCCCCCCCCCCCCCCTTTTTTTTTTTTTTTACTTGGTTGTCCTTGACATCAGGATCGACTAGGGTTTTGGTCAGAGCCAACGAAGGCTTTCAACTTTAGAATATTTTCTAAGTCTGTCAGGAACTTGGTCTTTCAGACTTTGGATGTTTTCAAGTCTATCAGGTATAATCTTCCAGACATAGAGTGTTTCCAAGTCTGTTGGACTTATGGTCTCCAGATTTAGAAAAAAATTATTTTCATTCTTTCTTTTCCTTCTTCTTTCCTATCTTTCCTTTTCTTCTTCTTTCTTCTTTCCCTTTCTTTCTTTCTCTTCCTTCCCTTTAGCCAGGGGCCCGGTCAGGTCCGGCCATGGGTTCTTTTCTTTCTTTCTCTTCCTTTCATCCTTTCGAGTTTGTCAGACACTTAGAATATTTGCAAGTCCCACCAAACTTATGGTGTTTCAGACTTAGAATGTTTTCAAGTCTATCGAACTCATGGTTTCCCCAGACTTGGAGTATTTTCAAGTTTGTAGAATCCATGGTCTTCCGAACTTAGAAATAATTTTATTTTCTTTCTTCAATCTTTATTTCTTTCTCTTTTCTTTGTTTCTTTTCTTTCTCTTTCTTTCTATCTTTCTTTCCTTTTCTTCTTCTAGCCAGGGGCGGCTAGCAACCTAGCCAGGGTCAGTCACAACTCTGGTCAGGGCCGGCCACGGGTTCTTTTCTCCTTTCATTCATTCTTTCTTTCCTTTCTTTCTTTTTTTCTTTTCTTTCTCTCTTTCCTTCCCTTAGCTAGAAGGCCCTGGTCAGGGCCGACTAGGGTGTCGTCACCCTCTTTTTCTTTCCTTTCTTCCTTTCTCTTCCATTCTTTCTTTTCTTTTTCTTTCTTTCTTTTCTCTCTTTCCTTTTCTTCTTCTAGCCATGACCGACCAAGGGCCTAGTCAGGACCGGCAAGGCTGTCCATGTGTTCGTTTCTCCCTTTCTTCTTTCTCTCTTTCTTTCTGACTTAGCGTTGGGGTTTTTTAGACATAGCCAAAATTTGGTCTTTGTGGACTAAAACAAAATTTAATGTTTCCTGAACGTAGCAAAGTTTTAGAAACTTAATCATATTCGAAACCTTCGGACTCGATGAAATTCCAAGTCTTCCAGACCTAGTCAAATATGGAGCTTTCTGGACTTAGACAAATTTTGATGTCTACACTAGCCCTATAAATGATACTAGTGACCGGATGATAGTTCGAATAATGTTCCCCCAAATATGGAAGTGCCCAAGGGCAGATTGGCCGTATTCCGATTCAAATCATAATGATTGTTGGAAACCTTAGCAGCCAACTTCTAATAAAGTTCGAACGTCCCGATGAAAAGGACTAGTGTTCTACTTTAGTGCTAAAAGTAGAGCTAGGGGTGTAAAACGGGCCGGTCCAGGTCGGGCCAGGCCTAAAATACCTTGGGCTGGGCCTGGTCAGGCCTATAGATGTCAAGCCTGGATGGGCCTGTCGGGCTTGTCGAGCCGGACCTCGGGACAAGGGTCTGAGCCCGGACCCAACCCAGGTATACACATCTATAGAAATTTCGGACCGGGCTGGGCCGGATTTAGGCAAAAAATAATGTTTTTTAATAAAAAAACTGTACACAACACAATATATGTGACCATGTGGGGATTTGAAAGCTGAACCACTACAGGTTTACACAAAACCATGATCACTGCACCATGTTTTATTTTACATTTGATATATATATATATATATATATATATATATATATATATATATATATATATATATATATATATATATATATATATATATATATATATATATATATATATAAAAGAAATACACAATATATGGTTTGAGCTTTCCCGGTCGGGCTTGCAGGCTTCCTTTCGAGCTGGGTCAGGCTGGGCTTCGGGCCGGGCTGCGGGTTCAAGGTGGCAGCCCGAGCCCGGCCCATGGTGTGTTCGGGCTGGGCTGGGTTCGGGCCGTTGACTTTCGGGTCGATGGGCTTTTTTTACACCCCTAAGTACAGCGTAGAGTATGTGTTTGAAAATTTAAAAGCTGACAGTGCAAGTACGTAGTGTAATTTCTTGAAAAAGACAGTGCAAGTAGTGTACATGAAATTTGAAGACACTTGGAAGAAATTAAACGACATGAGAAAATTCTAAAATTAAATGTTTCAAAAGATATCCGCTGGAAGCACGAGTATAGGAAACAACTAAGGCTAAAAATGATATATTGGAAGGTTAAGTTCGGGAACGACCAGCTTCACGAAAGTATCTGGTTTCATGACCGACAAAAAAATAACTATCATTAGCTATTGTAGTAGTAATTGATAATTTAACGTTAGGATCCTTCAAATCGTTAAAGCGTCGCCTAGGCCTTTTCGGGCCCGGTCACCTAGGCCTTTTCGGGCCCGGTCACCTAGGTGGGCGGCCTATATAAAAAAGATTTTTTTTTTCCTCTTTTTTTTTTGTTTTCTTTTCCAATGTACATATGATCCATAGACTTAAATATCATTTTCTATGTCTTTCTTCTTACCTATCTATCTATATCTTCTAAGTTAGAGTTTGTATCATGTTTTTTTACTAGGATTAATATTATTTGCTTATGGAAAAAAATTCTTTAATTTCTCTTTCGATATACATGTGGTTTATCCTCTCTAGTGCTTCTATTTCTCCCATTTTAGAGTTGTGCTAAAATTTTAGTGCTTGTTTATTATGCTTGGTTTATTTCATGATAAATGTTAAAGACCTAGGGTTTTTAATGTTCTAGCTTCTAGATTATAACTTCTTAATAGTAACATAATTTGATTCATTAATTATTATATGTTGATGCATGACATACATGATTTTACGTATTCACATTTCAGTGATTTAGCATGACAATGATAACATTAATATTCTTTTTGGATAATGCTTGATTTTAATTGTTTGATTAATTTCACATGAAGTTTTTGATGGCACTATGCTTATTATTTGTTCAAATCCGAATATTATCCCATATATATAAATTTAATATTAAAAAAATTTATCGCTTAGGCCTTGCTTCGCCTAGGTAAGCCTGACCGCCTAGGCATCGCCTGACCATCTTGACAACACTGCACCCGCTCCTCTTACTGTATCACTGGAGCATACAAAGAAAGAAATCCCTCAGCCATCAATTGGTGGTATTCCTCCTTAACTACTAGTACTGGCACCACCTTATTTGACACCATCACATCATCAACTATTCTTGAGGGTGTAGGAGCATCCACTTCCTCAGCTTCTACATCCCTAGCTTCTGCATCTTTAGCTTCCTCTTCTGAGGATATGGGATCCTCCACAACCTCATTCACTAAAAGTTACAACAACATTCTTTGCCTCCTTATTTGTTTAGGGGGGCATAACAATAAAGGGAAAGGTGCTCTGCCCCCAGCATGCAACACTACTTCCCAAGTTTCTGGGGACACCATTCAATCCACCGTCACCCCCATTCTTAAGGGTTTCGAACTGGGAAAGAATTCTTAGGGACCTCTTTCAAGAAAACATAGATGGACTTCAACAATTATTCCTCCATCCTCCATTCTTAAGGTTTTTTTTTACAATGACCATTTCTTTCAAGAAGACATAGACTACTATAACCTCTTTATTCTCTTCTATAGACTGTGCTAAGGAGCAAGTATCTCTACGACATTTATCATTCTATGCCAGAGAGGAACCAAAAGTTGGAAATTGAAAATGTCCAGACCTAACAACTAAACATCAAGCTGAAGTCTATCAAGTAGGAGCTCACCAGAACATGATCCAATTGCAAGCTAATTTTTGAAACTTGCAAAGTTGCTAGAACAATCTCAAATTGGCCAATAAGCAAAAAGAAGAGCTGGAGAGGGATATCAAAGGCCGTCAAGTCCCAACTTTCTGTTAAAGAGAAGGAATTGACCCTTGCTCAAGAGAACTTTAAGAACGTCAATAGGGATCCAATGATGTCAAAGTTAAACTTCAAAATGTCATTTCTGAAACATATGAGCCGAAGATGTTGCTGCTCAAGAAAGGAGACGAATTGAAGTCTGCTGAGCACAAGTATGCGGTCATGTACATTGAGGTAGGTGATCTCAAAACAACCTTAGTCATTAGTGATAATGAAATCAAATCCTTGAAAGTCACAAATCCAAACTAATGTTAGAGATCGAGGATTTCAAGACTCAGCTTTCATGGAAGAATGGAGAGCTGAAATCTTCCAAGGAGCAAGTCACAAATCCAAACTAAAATTGTTCAAAAAATTATGGAGAAGGTTATTTTCTTCCAGAAGATTAGAACTGCAGATAACCCTGCATATATATTGACAAAAGTCGTCACTATGGTCAGGTCAAGCATTGCTTGGACTTGATCAATGTTTTGAAGATTTGAGTGCATTTTGGTGCATTTGGGCGGAAACATGGCATTCTTGAAGAATGCATTGCTTGGACTTGATCAAGCATATATATTGACAAAAGTCGTCACTATGGTCAGGTCAAGCATTGCTTGGACTTGATCAATGTTTTGAAGATTTGAGTGCATTTTGGTGCATTTGGGCGGAAACATGGCATTCTTGAAGAAGAGTTTGTTTGGAGCACTTTGGTGTACTTGGAAGGCCTACATATCTCGCTAAGGTGGAGATTTATGAAAATTTTGGCTCGTTATAAACCTCTCGAGATAGCCCTCTCATCTATAGGGTTCGCCCGGTTGCCTATGGGGCTTCGCCCAGGCAAAGCTACCTGCCGAAGACCACCCCGGATCATCACTTGTATGAATTTCACCGGGGTGAAATTTGTTCCCATATTTTGTTCTGGATCCGATTTCGCCCGGGTGAACCCCTGTTGACACCCGAGCAAAATTCTGTCGAGTTGCACAATTATGATCGGTTTTTTAGAGTTTTCTAGGTCCGTTTGAGCCGTTGGATAATGGATTAAAGGTGTGATTGTATTATCTTACTATATAAAGGAGGTCAAAGGTTTGAGGAGAGGCTATCTTTGTATTTGTTTGGGATTTGGAGAGAGTTTGGAGAGCTGTCGTCGAGGGTCCTCGTTAGAGGGTTCGTGGAACCCAATGTATTTCTTTATCGAATAAGATCTCTGAGGGTGCTACCACCGATGGATGTAGACAAGATTGCCAAATCATTGGGGTTTTGTTTGTTGCTCACTTCCACCACACAACATAATATCTCAAATTAAGAAGCATGACACAAGATCACTATTGAAAATTTGACAAAAAAAATCAGTCGCAAATTTATCAAAGAAGAAAATCAAGAAGTAGAGAGTTGAAATTTACATGGGACTCTCTATCGAGTCCCACAGACGGTGCCATTTTTGTGGAGTCAAAATCAGTGCCAACGTCCAGCCATCGATCTGCACAAAACACCAAAGAGTATACCAGGAGATTGATCTCCTGTATCTATCATACGACACTCAAGTCAATTGTAACTTCTCGTCATATACAGACATGATATTATCTACTTTGCCTGTGCTTGCATGAGGACTTCCCAGGTGGTCACCCATCCTAGTAGTACTCTCGCCCGAGCATGCTTAACGGAGTTCTTATGGGATCCACAATGGCGTATTGTTTTAAAATGTGTCATATCTGTTTGGGATGGAATATTATATTTATAGCCCAGAATCTCCTATCCAGGCGATGTGGGACTAATTCGTGACCTTGTACACCTCACCTCACCTATCTTGGCTTACCCCGTCTCATAAGTCTTGGCTCTAGGCTATTGACAATTGGCCATTGGTTCTTGGATCTTGGTTGTCACAATCCACCCCCCTTAAGAGACACATCCTTATATGCGATTAGACCCCTGACCCCCCATTATGAGAAGAATCGGCTATGATACCATTTTGTAACATCCGTCCCACAAAGGCATGATATTGTCCGTTTTGCCAGTGCTTGCACGAGGACTTCCTAGAAAGTCACCCATCCTAGTAGTACACTCGCCTGAGCACTCTTAACGACCAAGTTTTTATGATATCTACAACGATGCACGGTTTTAAAACAAGGCATATATGTTTGGGATGAAATATTATATTTATAGCTCATAATATTCTTCTCTCCAAGCGATGTGAGCTTAATTCGTGACCTTATACACCTCACCGCGCCACCTCATCCATATTGGTCTTCCTTGCCTTAGGAGTCTTGGCTCTTAGCTATAGGCAATTGGCTATTGGTTCTTAGATCTTGGTCATCACATCAATGATTCCTCAAGAACAGAAAAAACATGGAAGAAATCTACGATCTCTGAGGTGTACTTGGCGTGAAAGGGGAAGAATAAGAGAATTATTTATAACGAAATATTGATCAACTAGTCAACAGTAACAAACTCACAGTTGTCATAACCAACATGGAAAGAAAATGAATCATTATCTTGTACCATAAATCAATCAAGTAATCGTTTCAACCGAAATGGCATGATTGATTGATAACCTTGCTTAACTTGTAAGAAATTGATATAAAGGATTCCTACAATGATGATGTCACTTCATTACTAACTATTGAGCTTAGATATCTTAGTGATTTTGACCTTCAAGTGTTGAAATTTTAAGGAGGTCATCGAGTAAAGATGCCCCATCAAAAACTTCATCCACGAACGCTGAGCTTTCGAGGATGTCGTTGAGGGCAAAGGTCTCACTGAGGCTTTATCCTCATATATTAAAGCATTGATGACACCACTAAACACGCTAGCCTCAACGGAGGTTACCCTCGAATCCTCGGACACCGATGTCATATGGGTAATATCTAATTGACTATGCATCTCTACCCTCTATTGACCATAAACACAAGTAAAGCAGGCTCTGGTGGCAATAATTCTATTAGTAGGATCTGCCTCAGCAAGGATATCCTTTGCACTTACACAAGTATCGTATGTCGCAAGATGGTATCTACCCTGATTAATAGAATAAACTATGCCACAATTCAACAGGTATGATTATGCCATGTACCCCGCATTTTTCCGACATCTACAGTTTCGTGAGTGAAAATGTAGGGAGCATATGAACTTCACTCTCAAAAGCAAAGCTCTCCAAAATAGGGATGGAGGCTTTTTCCCATTATTCAGGGAAAGAATAAAGAGCCTTGTTGGAGAGGCTCTAAAGCAACGAGTCCGATAGCAATTCACATGGAGGATTTAACCAATCGACTTCCTATTTTGGTTAAGGAGGCCCAATAGGGAGCCTAGATGTTGCTGGATGATAAAAAGAGGAGTAAACAAGCAAATGCTTTCAAAATATATTAATTTACTAAAAAACCATTTTAAAAAAATTATCCAACTAGGTACTAGTTGCAATGCTAATATCCAATCATCCAAACATGGCAATAGGTCCACGCTGTCTATTTTTCAGAAAGCCAAACCTCCAAAACAACAAATGAGAAATTACTTTTTTTTAAACGCACAAATGAATCGATGCCCTACTCGGCAAAATTATTCAAACCTGAATTACACCATGTCACCCAATGCAACCTAGAAGCAAGGAATGAAAGATCGAGATATTTCGCAAAATATCTCATGTTCAGGTGTATTAAAATTGTTCGAAATTTACAAAAAAAAAATCCAAAATTTTTCCAAATTTTCTCAGCTGCCCCAAATAAACCGGTGATATTTCACAAAATTTAGCTGAGATATCTCGTTTTCTTTTCGGGATTCCGACATCCAACCAAAATAAGAGATTTGCTTCCTTGCCTAGAGCTCTAGAAGTAACCTTTTGAGTTCAAAGGATGACACCAACCCCGCTCAACAAGACTGCATAATGCATTGGGGAAGCCTAGGGATCTAAATCTGCCCGGGTCGGAATGTCGGGCTTCAGGCCGGACTGTTGTGCTCCATTTCGGGTCAGGCCGGGTAGCAGGCACAGGATTGTAGCCCGATAACGAAGCGTCACAAGGTCGTGTTGGGCTGCTGGATTCGAGCCATTGACCGTTGGGTTGGGTCGGGCTCGGGCCCGCCGGGCTTTTTTTACACCCCTACGGGAAGCCCAAGTTGCGAAGACAAGCTGTTACCAACCCCACTTGCATAGTTTTTTAGTGTTCGTCCTATTCCTTCTGCCCCAAATTACTGACGGCTCAGATCGAACCTCTACCAACAAAAAAATTCAAATTATTCTCTGTTTGGCCGTTTCCCCACCGCTCCAAAAATAGTTTTTCGTAGCTTGGCTTTATCCCAGCTGACAAATAAGATCAACCCACGGCTTGCATCCGTTTCCCTTCATCGAGACCCACCGCGCGTAAGGCGTCCCGTACCGCAAGGCGGCGGGGCTTATCTGAGTGACATTAACCTGTCGGGTTGCCCGCCATCGTACGGCTCTGATGGATAAGGCACGCCACCTTACGATACGGGACGCTTGTGGGACCCCCACGTAATTAACCATGATTTTTTTTTTGGGGAATTTAGAAAACAAGAAATATTCACGGTGGCGGTGCCGGAGGCGCCGGGGCAGTCACCGGCCAACGTCAAGGCCAAGGCAAACCGACGGAATCGAAGCAGAAGAGAGGGCGGGTGAGGTGGGAGGCGGAGTACCTGAACCGGATCCGCTTGAGATCGTTCCCGCCCTGGGGCAGCGATAGGAAGGTGATGAGCACCCCGGGCTCCACCTGCGCCACCCACTCCTTGGGCTGCGCCTCCTCCTCCTCCTCGTCCTCCATGAACATTTCCGACGCCGTCTCCTCCGTCCGGGCGCTCATCGACGGCGTTCCCTCCCCGCTCGAAAGCCCCCGCGCCCGCGCCTCCGCTTCCCTCCCCGCTAGCCTCGGCGTCGACGCCGCGCTCTGCCCGGCCCGCCGGTACGAGCAGTGGAACCGCTCCGATCTGGACGCCGGGTCCGACTCCGCGTACCCCGCGTGGTGGTGCCGCCCCGAGGCCGACCCCGCGCATGGCTTGCAGTTCCGATACGCCCCCGACGCCTTCACTGCCATGTCCTTGATCTGATCCCAAAATATCCCTATTAATTCGTCTCAAAACCCACAAAAAAAAAAAAAGAGAGAGAGGGAGAGAACAAATGAATCTGTAGGTCGAGCTCTGGTTCGCACCTGGGCGGTGAGGGCCTTGATGGCCTGCCGGGTGCTCGGCGTGCCGCCGCCGGCATCCTCGTCGTCGGGATCGTGTAGCGGCGCACTGCCGAGCTGGTGCTTGGAGCAGGCGATGCACGTGAGCATCTCGGCAGGATCCGGGTGCTAAGGATGGATCCCGGCCGTCGGGGGCCTGATCTGACGAGAAGAGTAAAAGGACGCGAGGGAGGGGGTTTGCTCCTTTTGAGGAGCGACAAAAGCTACCGGTGACGCCGTAGAATGGGGCTTTAATGGGCTAACATAAATTTTGACTCTGGGGGATTCCGGTGGCTTTAAAACCCGTGCCGGAACGGGGGCAGAGCTCGCGAACCAGACCGTTAATGGCGGATCGGGGTAAGATTCGCGTTTGAGGTTGGTAACGATCGAGGCTTGGACCGCCAGAGTGTTTGATGAGTGAGAGAGAGAGAGAGAGAGAGTCGCTGCTTCGCTGTCCGAATATTTCCGCTTCCTGTTCAAAAAAAAGAAGAGAGAGAATATTTCCAGTTAAAGCAACACGAGAGGCTACAGGTTCCGTTGGCCGGTAGATGTACTATTACTACCCGCTTGGCTGCCGTCGGCGATGCCCAAACTGGCGTAGTACTTTTGGTTTGCATCGATATGGCCCGGCGAGAGTTTATCGGTGATTCGTGGCGTGGAGGTAAAATTATTGATACATCCTCTCTTCTATTCGAACTAACTGAGGGACAATCTGCTACACTCCACGTGAAGAGGAGTGCTGGCATCTCCTACTATGTCCGTCCGTCCCCTCTATCGATCGCTAGTGATTTGGATTACGACAAGTGGCGATCCATAAATCAACGGTCTAGATCTGGGGGAAAATGCCAATGCCACCGCCCACCACCTGCTGTCGTCCGCCACCGTATCAGTTGGCCACCGACACCTATCGTCACCGCCATCATCATCCACGCTAACCACCGGCAGCCTGTTGCCGTCTCGCCAATCTTCACACGCCACCATCCGTACCAAGGAGGGCAGCGATAGTAGGCGGTGGTGGACAGCCAGGGGTGGTTGCTGGCTGTGGTGGTCGGCAACGGTGACAGTGGCGGGAGGTCGATGGCGGCTGGGGGCGGTGGCACCCCTCTTGGGTTCTGTCACAAGGGTTCCAAGGGGAGAGAGAGAGAGAGAGAGAGAGAGAGAGAGAGAGAGAGAGAGAGAGAGAGAGAGAGAGAGAGAGAGAGAGAGAGGTGGGGTGGGGGGGCTAGGATTTGGAAAGAAGGGATAACCATCTCATTTGACCATAGGCCAAATATATAGATGCCAAGGGGGTATCCTGTATATAGAATCTACAGGTATGGGCCGTATCCTATACATGGAGTCTATAGGGTGTGTATTTCCATTCTATACACTACCACTAATAGCCCCCCTCACTCAAGGTGGGTCATGCACCATGAGTTTGCTGAGTATAAACTAAAAACGTGGAGCAAAGTGTTGTGGGTGCAAAATCTGGCTAAGGCCCTATAGTGGGACCCACAACCTCGCTTGGGACCCACGAGTACTACGGTGGGACCCGCAACCCTGCTTGGGGCCTATGAGTATGACGGTTGGACCCGCAGCCTTGTCTGGGGCCCACTTGCACTATTTAGGGTCTATTAAATCCCCCCGGGCATTTACTAAACCCCAGATATTTCTGGTAATATTCTTAGAATATTTTCCAGATAAACCAAACCTCTATAAATAGCAGACCCTGTAAATGATTCCAGATCCAGAATTCCAAAACATAATCCTACTTTCTATTTTTCAGAGCTCTCCGAGCTTTCTGGTTTTCGGACTCATTCTCTACCCTCTGATTACTTGTAAGAAGCACCCCTTGGCCTGTCGAGAGTAGCTCTACTGTTTACTCAAAGATAGTGGATTCAAAGGTTGCGTCTTACCGTACGAAGACGTAGGCTTCGACCAAACTCCGTCATCACTCCCTGCGTCAACTCTCTCTACTCTACAGTGCTTGTATGACAGCCTAGCAAGTTACAGCTCAGCGCGCCATATCTCGAAGGATAAAACCTTCACTCGACTATTGGAGGAGAGTCATGTACGACGGCTGAAATCATTTCCCATAGTTTGGCGTCGTCTATGGGACCTTATCCTATCAACTCGCAATTTCCAAACTTTCCAGCTCTTTCAGTCAAGCGACTAGCTACCGATCGTCGAGCAATCCATCTGTCTCCATCGCTACACCTAAATGGCGGAGACAAGACCCGTGGACCAGCTGGAAGGAAGTAGCATGCATCTAGATACGCTACATCCAACAACTTGCTCGATGAGCCGCCGGTTCGCGATGGGCCAGTACCCAGAACATCAACCCGATGTTAACTCAAGGATTCGCCTGTCGGCTAATCGTGCTGCTCTGGCTCAACCTCGCCAGTCACCTCAACCTACCGACTCAACTCCTCAATGCTTAGGGAGAGCACACGCCTCACCATCGCTGATCCTCAAGTGACATACCAGATCACAGTGGAGGACTTCCAACTCCTCACTCTCATAAAGCAGAATGCTGCTCTCATGGTGGAAAGAGACTCCCTCCGATAGATCGCCGTTGGAGCCAGGGTTGACCCCCCCCCCCCGATCAGTCGCCAGTATTAGCAACGGAGTAGACATCCGCCGGCCATCTAACCCGTCCCTAGCTCCTTCCAGACGATCCGTTGTCAACACTTCTCGATGGTTCCTCGAGCCCCCTCCGAGGGGACCCTCGCCTCTCCCTCCTAGATAGACAGTCTGGGAGCGCTTTCACGAGTCAACTTGTCATCCTAAATCTCTCGGATCTGAGTCATCATCCGGACCCCTCAGTCAAAAGGACTTTCGCAATGGAGGACATCGCTATGGAGCTCAGCCACATCCGAACTACAACCGAGCTCTAGTCAAGTAGCGCCCGGAAAGGAAGGTTTTCAAATCCCACCTTCCTCCCCTTCCTCCAAGATGCCCCTCCGATCAACGGGGTGATCAAAGGAATGACCACGCATCCGAGGGACCACTTCATCGACAAATCCTCCGAGCTCAATTCCTTCGAAGCTGTAGAACTCCAACTCTCCCCAGGTTCAACTGCCTCACATGAGACCCAACACTGCACGTCCTCGCCTTCAAACAGGCGTTAACACCATACAACCACGACAACCAGGTTCTGTGTCGCACCTTCGCCGACAGCCTGTACTACATGTTGTTGGATTGGTACCACAATCTCCCGACCGGCTCTATCAGCCTATTCGGAGACCTAGTGGACCTCTTTGTCTAGCACAACCTGTTGAACCTCAAACCGGAGACGAAGCTAGACTCACTCTACCGGCTACGGATGGGCTCAGATAAAACCCTTCGAGAGTTCACTTGAAAATTCTAGAACGAGCACGCAACACTCTCCGGACGTCATCTCGACGACGAGGCGATCATGCTGGGTTCCAAAATGCCCTACGCTACGATCTCTACATCTACAACAACCTCATCCGCAATCCCCTTGCCTCCCTAGGAGCACTTTTCGATCGGATCCAGCGGGAGATCGAAGTTGATAATGATAAGGTCGCTCGTAGGGGACAAGACCTCAAAAAGCGTCCTTCTAACAAGGAACCAGCGCGACCAGCGGCTCGTGCTAACAATGCACAGACCAAGGAAGGCGAGTCCTCTAAAAAATCGCAACGGGCAGATGATAGATCCACCAAGCCTCAGAGAACCACCTTCACCAGCTGGAACTTGCCCATCGATATCATCCTTGAACAGATTCAGCATGAGAGCTACCTCAGGAGGCCCAACCCACTTCAGCCTGGCACAAAGTAAACGCAGGATAAGTCAGTCTACTACAACTTCCACCGGTGCCACGACCATTCTACTATTCGGTGCTTCAGCCTCAAGTACCACCTAGAGGACCTTCAGGAGCAAGGCTATCTCCAAGATTTCAAATCCAACACCAACAGGGCAAGCATTTCACACCCTTCCTCCTCCCCTCCTTAGAGGGAGAAGGAGACATGCTGGATCCACTCAGTAGTGTGTCGAGCAACTCCCTTTCTTGTGCGAGCAAATATTTACGTCATCGATGACGACATGACTTTGAATTTGGTTTGTCGGATCGAGGGATCGACATGGATTCACAGTTTGTGTAAACGTCCACGCTACCTCCCATTGCACTAGGTGGATTTCTTTTTTTTGTTTTTTCTTTTCCTGGCCGGCCACACTTTCCTATAGGGAGGGGTCCACGATTTTGCATGAGGGGCCGGTGGACCCTGCTTTCGGGTGGACCCGTCCGATCCCTTTTTAAGCTTGGGTGGACACGGTGGGCCTCACTTGTATGGGGTGGGCCCACTTGGTCCATCCGAGTCAGGTATGGCCACGTTTCCTTTACGGGCCGTTGTGCATGGTCCGGACTTTGTATGCGGGACGAGCTTTGTGTATGTGCGGGCCGTTGTGCATGGGCCGAGCTTTGTATGTGGGCCGTTGTGTTTGGGCCGAGCTTCGTGTGAGGGCCGTTGTGTTTGGGCCGGGTTCAATCCGTGGGCTAATTTCGATGTCCATAGTAGGTTATTTGAACGAGCCCCACGAATCCAATTATTCTGCACAACCGACAAACAAT
The DNA here is from genome assembly GCA_947650365.1 of Chamaelirium japonicum. Classification (NCBI taxonomy): domain Eukaryota; kingdom Viridiplantae; phylum Streptophyta; class Magnoliopsida; order Liliales; family Melanthiaceae; genus Chamaelirium; species Chamaelirium japonicum. The sequence goes on along the minus strand of OX393549.1, from coordinate 72,495,695 downwards.
CCACCATGTTGATCCAAAAAATATGAAAGCACCATGGAACTCTAGCAAGATGAGTGTTGGCAACAATGGACACTAGAATAGGGGAATGGTCTAAAACACATCGCGGTAAATGTCGGACAATAGTATTATCGACTGACACCACTGGGGATTCACAAAGCACCTGTCCAACCTTTCCCAAATATGAGCACCTCACTGTTTATTATTACACTAAGTGTAGGACTCACCAGTAAAATTAACATCGTGTAACCCACAAACTTGCATCATTTGCAAAAAGGCCATTGGACTACTAGACCATTGAAAGGGCTTACCTCTCATCTTATCCTCCAATGCTAGCACACAGTTATAGTCACCTAGCAAGCACCATGGTATACCAAGCGGCCATGCACCTGCTACTCAGACCATAAAAGAGCGCCGCTCCAGCTCGGAATTGCTCGCATAGATACTAGATATAATGTAAGGTTGGGACCGTTGGTACATCACCGCTAGGTGCATCACTTCATCCTGGCGGAAGAGAGAAACAACCAAACCCACATCCATACTCCACATACAGACGATTCCTTTCGACATACCATTTAAGAGCACATAGGTCACCTCATACCTTCCTTGGAATATAGACTTCACCCTTCTCACTTGAGTAACCTTTACATGATTCTCGATGAGAAAAAACAAGGTTAGATCAGAACTTCCGCACCAACATCCTCAAATGACCGACTACCACCGGTCTTAACATACCTCTACAATTTCAAAAATAGGATATTCATTGAGGGAATTGTAGGTGCAAAAATTGTATCGGGCCGGGCTAGACACACAAGGGCCCGCGCAACGACCGAACAAGACAAGCCCAAGCCCATGGACCCACTCTACATGGCCCATGAATCAAACCCCCCTTATTGGGTCCGGATAGAGGCCCAATAAAGGCCCAGCTAGGAGGCGTGGACAACAGCCTGCATGAAGACCCAAGCCCGATGCCACCTTATCACTGCCATATCAGCACATATTTCAGCTAAAAAGGACCCTTATGACATTTAGAAAATGTCGGTGGGTTGATTGGTTGATCAATGGATAGAAGGAGATTTTAGAACTAGATCTCGTGCTATCTTCTTCCTTCTAGGTCTCTTCTAGTTGTTCCAAGCAACCCCCATTGTAAGAAGCTTCTCTTGGTCTATCGAGAGGATGCTCACCCATTCTTTATTTGTATTATAGTAAAGATCAGGTGGCACCTCTCGCCTAGAGACGTAGGTCATAAGACCGAATTTCGACAACATCTCTCGTGTCATCTCTCTCTCTCTCTCTTACTTTGCATCATGCACACCATCCACATTCAATCAAGGCTGTGGGGTGGGGTTCTCGATCAAGGCGGCTCAGAAATTTTCCCTACAATCTTTGGTGCGTCGTCTTTGGGAAGTCTCCCTCCCTTACCAAACTTCTTAAGAACGTTCCCTCGCAATGCCATCCGCTTTTTATGCCGAACCGTGGGATGAACTTGATTCCCTCCCTACCTATTTCCTAGTACCACTAACATTGATCCTTCCCTTGATCCATCTCCTTCTTTGGAAGTACTATCACCTACCGCTTCCTCATTGGGCTCCTATTCGGCCATGTTCAGAAGGCTCTGAGTCTTCTCCACTACCATTATGTGGAGCTCCTCTGCTCGTCCTAACTGTAACAACGGATGAAACCCCAGAGGGAGTCTGGTGATCTAGGATCATTCCCTACAGGCCCCACCAGACAAGACGACCGTTGGCCACCACCTTTAGGCATCTCTCTATATTCCCCTCTACCATTCTGTGAAGGACGTGGTTGACCTCTCCACACCCTTTAAACTCACATAGACTCGGTATCTCCCCTGAATTGGCTCAATGGGTCTCACTGCATGTGCCCCTTGAGGCTACCGACCTAGTGCCAACATCATCCATGTTCCCATTAACCAGTTAAGGTGTAGATTGCTCCACTACAACATCTTGCATGGGGGCCTGATTCTTTGTCTCCTATAATATTAAACCCAAGGGCTGTAATCTCGATTTTGAGTAGGCCTTGGACCTCGGTTCTGTAGCCAATTATAATTCCTTATCGGTATTGACAATGATGACTTGGCTGCCCCTACCATATTCAATGAAGATGCCTGGGTACGTGGCACAACTGGAGTCACATCCTTAGGAGCTGGAGCACCTCCTACCTCTCCTTCTCGACGCTCGAGATTAACCGGACTCCCCACCCTACTTCGCCTCAATTGACGGGGAACTGTCATCGATGGGCCATAGGCCAACCCCACCGTCGGAGAGGAACTTACTCCTCTGGCTGACTATTCACTAGAAATCCCACCATAGTCCCTCACTCCTTCAGGATTTCCACCGACAAAACTCTACATTCTTCAGGTGTCCATCGAAGCTGAGTCGCTCGCCGCTACCTCCACTATTGGAGTCGCACTCGTGCATGGGTGGAGAATACCCGCCCACAAGATGTCACGCCCCAGAAATCCGGAACCGATCCCTGGGATGTGAATTGAGAAAAACCAAGGGATTTAGGATTTGGTCAACTGTCTATTCCAATTAGGGTTTCTCACCAGGCTTCTACTCTCTCAAGAATTATTTTAAACCTTACTTTTTACGAAAATATTTTTATTTTGAAAGAAAATATGAAGATTCAGTTTCATCGACAGGGAGATGATCACGCTCGACCCTCAACCGGGCTATCCTCTCGGCATGTGCGGCACGCCAGTGCCCCATATGCTGACAGAAGTCCCTAAAAAGGGAGCACGAGGCTCAAGCCTCTAACGGCGAGCCGAGCAGCCTCGCTCGCTCTCTAGCATTGGTTCACATGTCCTATCTAATTAGTTAGTCAATTAGGTCACTTTATGTTTTATATTTTATTGTGAGCTATCCTAGGCTTGGGGCCTTGAGGAGAGGCCTACCCAAAAAGAATATAGCTGGATCATTGCCGCTAATAACATACACTAACTCAAACCTAGTTCGATTACAATGCCAGAAAGAAACAGTACTGCTACATGACATACTAAAGTCTAAACTCTGTCACCGTCCTCACTCCGCCGCTGGCCTCGTGCTGCAGCTACCCCTGAGTCTCCGAACCTGCAGAAGAGCCTACTCGTGGAAATGAGTAGCCCCCAAAATGAATTGGGAGAATAGCCAAATAAATGGCTAGTGACAAGCTAACTGCCTAGGTAATTAATGGCGCCCGCATTTTATCAATAGTTTACTGATTATCCTAATTGTCCAACTACGTTTTCAATCACGTCTTAAGTGTCCATGCAGTTTCTACATTTGCATACAATTCCTACTATCACTAAGTTATTGAGAGTGTCATTTTACAATTAATAAAATTAAACACACACAATGTGAACCCCGGATATTTTGTTCATCCTGCCCCCGGTCGGGCATTACTATAGGGCCTTTTATTTCGATGTAGAGGACCAACTCTCTCGCCGCGCATACTCCGACACCATGCGCAAAGTCACCCATATGATTATAAGGGGTTTTCCGTCTTTCACGGTGGAGCTCTACCGCCCAACTTGCTTTCCTTGGGGGCTTCAACTACCCCGGGACAGGGTTGCTAGGCCAATCCCTCTTCGAGGGCACCATCTATTGGCTTTACCACAATCCCTACCCGTGACCCCCTGACCTACTAATCTTCGGCTGTGCGCGCAGGGTGGTTCACGGCCCTTGCGCGCACGGGGTCCGAATCTTTCACATGATAGAATATCCCACAATTTATAATAATAAAGTGATTTCGATGTTTTACCCCGGGATTCGTACCGCGCTCATAACCCATGCATCATAATAAATTTATTCTCGCCCATATTCCCGTGTGCCCGGGTCTCCACACTCCATCCAGGAGAGTGAGCCCGATAATTATTATTTTATCATTAATTCTTAATATTAAGGGGATTCCTACTTACGGTGTCCAAGCAAATCAGAAGATTTATTATTAAATTATATTATTAAGCATGCGTCGCCGGACTCGCGACTCCGCATGCAAGGCGGGGTCCACTCGACCACATGCGACGATGTCCGGCGGGACCCGCATGCAGCGTTATGGACACCTACCCTTAATTTCTATAACAGCATAATTAACTATCTAAACAGCGTGCAGTGTCACCTGGAAAGTGTGCTCGGGCTGATGCTGCTAAGCGCCCTCTGCTCCGCCTCCGACTCGGTCCACGTGCTCACCAACTGCCAAACATACCAGCGGCCTATGGTCATTAAGTGCTATTTAAAATATTACCGGCTTAGGTCTGATTTGCCGGGCCGAGAATTTATGCGTTCTCGGACGCCGATCTACTGGCACGCAAATCGATACGCCAAAGGTAGCGTCATCGAATACCGATTTACTGGCACGCAAACCGATGTGCCAAATATAACATTATCGGACACCGGTCTACTGGCATGCAAACCGGTGTGCCAAAGGTAGTATCATCGAACGTCGATCTACGGCACGCAAAATGATATGCTAAAGGTAGCGTCATCGATGCCGGTTTACTGGCATGCAAACCGAGGTGTCAAAGATAGCATCATCGGACGCCGATCTACTAACACACAAACCGAGGTACCAAAGATAGCGTCATCGGACGCCGGTCTACTGGCACGCAAACCGGTATGCCAAAGGTAGCGTCATGGTTAGTCGGCGTTGCCGACACCAAAAGCCACATTAGGGTCCAAATGCACTAATCCGGCCAAACGATCATAACCGCGTCGGTCGGTGGCAAAATCGGCAAAAGCTGATCTCGGTCGGGCTTAGGTGTTGGAGGTTGGTCTCGTGCGCAAAATGCCATGCGAGTTGGTTTGGCCCGCATCGGCATCTACGACCTTGCTACGAGCGTGACCCGGGGAGGTCGGGCCCACTAACCATGCGTGTGGCCCAAAGGGCATGATCGACATTGTGGGGAGGTCGGGATTGGTGTGCCAAGCCACAACTCGACGTGATATCGTCGGGGCTACCTATCGCCGGTCCACTGGTTGTCAAGCAACCGGCTACGGTCGTGCAAGGAAAGGGTTGCAACCGGGGCCGCGCCTAGCTAGTCGGGCCGGTCGGATGGGGGTTTGGCTTGGTTTGGTCGGCCTTGCCGACTGTACTGCCGCCAGCCACTTGGTCGACATTCAGGGCTGCAACCATGGCAAGTGCTACGGGGGTGGGGTCGATAGGGTCCACACACAAAAACATTACCGGCACCGATCGACTTCGCCGGCTACACAGCCACCGGCCACATGGCCGATGGCCATGGTCGCGCACATCATCACAGGGGAGGGGTCTCGGCGATCGCACCGTCGCCAGCCAGCGGTCATGGCCGTGGCACGGTGGGTGTGGCCAGTCAACCCACAACACACACACACACCCACACACAAGAAAAACAGAGAAGGGGAAAAGAGGGCTGACTTGTGGCTCCTCCCTCCCAGCTACGGCGGCGGCTCCTCCCCGGCTCCGGTGCGTCCTCCTCCCCGGCGCCGGTATGCTCCGGTGACGACTCCAACTCCGGCCGGCAGTGCTTCGGCCGGTTTCTCTCCGGCGTCGTGTGCGCAAAACCCCACCGCGAGAGAGAAAAAAGAGAGATCGGAGAAGTGAGGAGGGGTCGGATAGGGGAAGGGGGAAGAGGTCAGGCTGTGGAAGGGGGGGGGAAGAGACTGAAGGAAAAAAAAGGGGGGAAGGGGCAGGGCTTTAAAGGGGGAAAGGGGCGGCGGGCTAGGTAGGGGCCTAGGGCGGCGGCGGCTAGGTAGGGGCCTAGGACGGCGGACCGGGTAGGGGCGGCGCGACGACAGGTAGGGGCGGCGGGTGTAGGGGGCTGGCAGGGTAGGGGGGCTCGGGCGGCTGCTGATGGGGGAGAAGAGAGAGAGAGAGAGAGAGAGAGAGAGAGAGAGAGAGAGAGAGAGAGAGAGAGAGAGAGAGAGAGAGAGAGAGAGAGAAGGGGGGATGGGGGTCACGGGTGGCTGGGTAGTGGGTAGGTCGGGTTTTGGTTTTGGTTTTTTTTTTGATTAGTTTAGTTTAGTTTTTTCTCTTTTTTTTTTTAAAATCCCGGGCATTACATCCTACCCACCTTAATAGAATTTTTGTCCCGAAAATTAACCACTAAAACTGAGGATATATACCCCTCAATCTCTACTACCAAAGTGAAGAAAGACAAGAACAACAAAATAGAAATTACGGGTGGCATAAAGATCCTTACTAATACCGACAACAAAAAACTAAACCACTACACCAATCATACCAAAAAGGAAGGCTCTCCCAACTTATACTAATCGAGTCTCATAATTATTAGGATAGAAGTGAAAATCCAAATCCTCGCATCGCGAATACGAGTTTAGACTTCCAGTTTCTATTCTTATTATTATGGACTAAACCAAATCATGAGTTTTGATCATTAACCCTGCCTAGATAAGGGGCATCCCCCTTATCAGTTCTGCCGAGGGGTGTCCTCCACGATAGAGCTACTATCAAAATTCATAGATTCAGAAGCTCAGACTTCACTCAACTGACAGTGTTGATACCAAAAATATATTCATTTATAGGGGCGCCCATAGACCCATATATAATCTTATACTTTTAGTATCTACACTACAATCATAGGGATACATACTACATATATGTGCCCATACACATATGTTTAAATACACATTCCTAAATTCGTAACAATAGAAATGACTCGACTAGTACGTCTAAACTTATATCCTATAAGGTTCCTCTCTAGAGCAAACGCTTCTATTACCTGTGCGAATACTACAATCCGGCTTTGCGAATACTAAATCCAATATAACATAACTATGTCACATGCCAACGAGAGTAAGGAAGGAATATCATTGAATCGAAAACACCGATACTCTTTGAAACTCATAACACAAGCACTCCCGACGATACTATTGTGGCATGACACGGAAACCCTCTAAAGGTTACACTATGGTCTACAAATCAGATGAAGAAGAAAACTTACTACCTGAGTAGAGAACATTGAAATAAGAGAATAATTAACCTAATGACATAAGAGAGCTGAAAACTAGAATACAACATGATACATACTACATAGATGGTGACTAGTCCTAGACTAAAACAACTCTGATTTAGTTGAAGAAGTTACCTATTAGAAACCTAATAGCCAACTAGCACAAACCTGAACCTACTGAGTACTAATGAAAGTCCGTTAGAAGAAACTGAAGCGATAAAAGTTTACTAGAATCGGTAAGAAATTAGAATTAAAATAGGGTGAAACGGCTAAACAAAGACTACTCTTAAGATCCTAACTGATAAAGCATTTCCAAATTTCATAAATATAGAAAATTCCCTTGACATTATCACTAACATCCTTCTCGTACTCAGTTATCGCAATTTTATCTTAACGTCACTGTTATCTAGCCAGTGTACTTTTTCTCGCGAGTCTCAACCGGAACTGTATAATCAATTTTCAAAGCCTCCGAAGAGTTAGTGCGTATGTATCCGCCAAATACTCCGAAGAGAAAGTGCGTAGCCGCCAAAGCCTCCGAAGAGTCAGTGCGTATATATCCGCCAAATCCTCCGAAGAGAAAGTGCGTAGCCGCCAAAGCCTTCGAAGAGTCAGTGCGTATATATGCGCCAAATCCTCCGAAGAGAAAGTGCGTAGCCGCCAAAGCCTCCGAAGAGTCAGTGTGTATGTATCCGCCAAATCCTCCGAAGAGAAAGTGCGTAGCCGCCAAAGCCTCTGAAGAGTCAGTACGTATGTATCCGCCAAATCCTCCGAAGAGAAAGTGCATAGCCGCCAAAGCCTCCGAAGAGTCAGTGCGTACGTATCCGCCAAATCCTCCGAAGAGAAAGTGCGTAGCCGCCAAAGCCTCGAAGAGTCAGTACGTACGTATCCGCCAAATCCTCCGAAGGGAAAGTGCGTAGCCGCCAAAGCCTCCGAAGAGTTACTGCGTATGTATCCGCCAAATCCTCCGAAGAGAAAGTGGGTAACCTTACTATGTCCTCTACCGGACAGTCACAACCCACCGCCAAAGTTCCCAAGGAACAGTGCGTATCTTACTATGAAAGTCTTTATCAAGACATTGCATAATCTGCTAACCATGAGAATTCCAACCACCACATTCCACCCTCTGGTGCACTCTTTAAAACCATTATTCTCAAGGGTCTGCATCATTACTCGAGGGATCCAAGAGCATACATACCAATCAAGAACGACTCATGTGGATCGATGAAATTTAGTAAGGAGAAAGTAATGGACAATCCTAAAACACCGACTAGGTTTCTAGTACTAAAGGTCAACGGAAAACAGGGAATCCTAAACACCGTCTAAGTCTCTAATACTAAAGGTCGATGGAAATCAATAAAAGATGATCCCTACATCTAGGTTAGATAAGCCATCAAGGATCTGTATTCAACATATATCCCCCAATTAACCGTTGTAAATTCAACCTCTAGTCATTGATTAGCTTGCTAAATACCAAACTCAAATAAAACTTTATTAGAAGACTCCAAACTTACTCCAAGGTTGTCTTCAACAATACTCTTCTACTAAAGCATCCCAATTTCCTTTCTATAGTGATATAGGAAAAAGTAATTCTCTCACTATGATTACTCAAGGGTTATCCACCTATTTGAAGAACTATTAGATCCAACTATCATTGCCACTACTATCTGCTCAGTACAACCGTCGAAGTCCCGATTCCGGACAGTGCAACCCTAATCGCCAAAGTCCCAAGCAGGAACCGTGCCCCACCAAATTCTCTGAAGAGAAGATATGTATCTTGTCGCCCACTTGAGATGTCAGTTATCATTTGGATCTCATCCCATAATTTGCCCTCAAAATAACTCCTCAAAGTTACCCCGTGCACGACACACACAACCACATAAAGGCCTAACACCTATCAAATAATAATAAAAAAAATTCTCTTGCTATAGCTAGATAAAAACTCAACTTAATAATATTATTTACTAAAATACAAAAGGAAACCTACATGATTGATTATTACATTAAGTTCGTAAAGAAGGGCACTCTCTTTTCTTGTGGCCACTCTGGCCACAGTTGTAGCATACCCCCTTCAATGGGCATTCCTTTCGAACATGGCCCTCTCGTCTGCAGTTATGACATACTAGCTGCTCCTGACCTTTTCCTCCTTTAATATCAACTTGAGGTTTGGTTGAAGTTTTTTGTCGCTTATTGCAATGCTCTTCCCGATGCCCTTCTAGGAATCTCCTAGATTCCTCTATTTCGCACTCTACCACCAATGCTCGATTAACCACCTCTTCATAAGACTAACCTAAGAAGGCAGAAAGTTTTTCTCTGATCTCCGGCTTTAGGCCATGCTCAAAATGTCTGGCCTTTCGGGCATCAGTTGCTACTTGCTGCAGGGCATATCTAGAAAGTTCTGAAAACTTGGCCTCATACTGTGCCACAATACGAGACCCCTGATTAAGGGCTAAGAACTCCATCTCCATCCGGTACTGCACGGTAACCGGAACGTACTTCTTTCGAAAGAGTTCCTCGAACTCTGGCCAAGTGACCGCTCCTCGATCTGCTGCTCGGGTGCGCTGAACTGTCTGCCACCAGAAGTCTGCCTCCGCCTCGAACTGGTAAGAGGCGAAGGTGACCCTCTTATCGCCGGTGATGCCCAATGCGTTCAATATCTTCTCCGTCTGCTGGAACCATCGATCGGCCTCCAAGGGGTCTGGCTCACCCCTGAAGCTCGGTGGTCCCATCGCCTTGAAGTCCTTCAGCAACTTCCCCTGCCGCTCGCCCTCGGCCTGCTGACGAGCCTGGGCCTGGGCAAGGGCAGTCTGAGCTAGCTCGGCCTGCTGCTGGGCAACAGTAGCCTGCTTCTGCTGGACCATGACGGCCATCCCCTGGAGCATCTCCATCATCATCACCGCGCTGTCTGGCCCAGCGGACGATCCTGCTCCGTTGCTAGCACCATTACCGCTTCTGGTACCCACCATCTGAAAAGAAAAGGGATTAGTCTAACACCAACCTCCTATTAAGACTCTAGACCTAACAAGAACCTACTCCTAGGAACATATCCCTAGGCTCTAATACCAGCTGTCACGCCCCAAAAATCCGGAACCGATCCCTGGGGTGTGAATTGAGAAAAACTAAGGGATTTAGGGTTTAGTCAACTGTCTATTCCAATTAGGGTTTCTCACCAGGCTTCTACTCTCTCAAGAATTATTTTAAAACTTACTTTTTACGAAAATATTTTTATTTTGAAAGAAAATATGAAGATACAATTTCATCGACAGGGATATGATCACGCTCGACCCTCAACCGGGCTATCCTCTTAGCATATGCGGCACGCCAGTGCCCCATATGCTGACAGAAGTCCCTAAAAAGGAAGCACGAGGCTCAAGCCTCTAACGGCGAGCTGAGCAGCCTCGCTCGCTCTCTAGCATTGGTTCACATGTCCTATCTAATTAGTTAGTCAATTAGGTCACTTTATGTTTTATATTTTATTGTGAGCTATCCTAGGCTTGGGGTCTTGAGGAGAGGCCTACCCAAAAAGAATACAACTGGATCATTGCCGCTAATAACATACACTAACTCAAACCTAGTTCGATTACAATGCCAGAAAGAAACAGTACTGCTACACGATATACTAAAGTCTAAACTCTGTCACCATCCTCACTCCGCCGCTGGCCTCGTGCTGCAGCTACCCCTGAGTCTCCGAACCTGTAGAAGAGCCTACTCGTGGGAATGAGTAGCCCCCAAAATGAATTGGGAGATTAGCCAAATAAATGGCTAGTGACAAGCTAACTGCCTAGGTAATTAATGATGCCCGCATTTTATCAATAGTTTACTGATTATCATAATTGTCCAACTACGTTTTCAATCACGTCCTAAGTGTCCATGCAGTTTCTACATTTGCATACAATTCCTACTATCACTAAGTTATCGAGAGTGCCATTTTACAATTAATAAAATTAAACACACACAATGTGAACCCCGGATATTTTGTTCATCCTGCCCCCGGTCGGGCATTACTATAGGGCCTTTTATTTCGATGTAGAGGGCCAACTCTCTCGCCGCGCATACTCCGACACCATGCGCAAAGTCACCCATATGATCATAAGGGATTTTTCGTCTTTCACGGTGGAGCTCGACCGCCCAACTTGCTTTCCTTGGGGGCTTCAACTACCCCGGGACAGGATTGCTAGGCCAATCCCTCTTCGAGGGCACCACCTATTGGCTTTACCATAATCCCTGCCCGTGACCCCCTGATCTACTAATCTTCGGCTGTGCGCGCAGGGTAGTTCACGGCCCTTGCGCGCACGGGGTCCGAATCTTTCACATGATAGAATATCCCACAATTTATAATAATAAAGGGATTTCGATGTTTTACCTCGGGATTCGTACCGCGCTCACAACCCATGCATCATAATAAATTTATTCTCGCCCGTATTCCCGTGTGCCCGGGTCTCCACACTCCATCCAGGAGAGTGAGCCCGACAATTATTATTTTATCATTAATTCTTAATATTAAGGGGATTCCTACTTACGGTGTCCAAGCAAATCAGAAGATTTATTATTAAATTATATTATTAAGCATGCGTCGCCGGACTCGCGACTCCGCATGCAAGGCGGGGGCCACTCGACCACATGCGATGATGTCCGGTGCGACCCGCATGCAGCGTTATGGACACCTACCCTTAATTTCTATAACAGCATAATTAACTATCTAAACAGCGTGCAGTGTCACCTGGAAAGTGTGCTCGGGCTGAATCTGCTAAGCGCCCTCTGCTCCACCTCCGACTCGGTCCACGTGCTCACCAACTGCCAAACATACCAGTGGCCTGTGGTCATTAAGTGCTACTTAAAATATTACTGGCTTAGGTCTGATTGGCCGGGCCGAGAATTTATGCGTTCTCGAATGCCGGTCTACTGGCACGCAAATCGATGCGTCAAAGGTAGCGTCATCGAACACCGATTTACTAGCACGCAAACCGATGTACCAAGATAGCATCATCGGACACCGATCTACTGGCACGCAAACCGATGTGCCAAAGGTAGCATCATCAGACGCTGATCTACTGGCACGCAAAACAATATGCTAAAGGTAGCGTCATCGACACCGGTCTACTAGCACGCAAACCGAGGTGCTAAAGATAGCATCATCGGACACCGATCTATTGGCATGCAAACCGAGGTGCCAAAGATAGCGTCATCGGACGCCGATCTACTGGCACGCAAACCGGTATGCCAAAGGTAACGTCATGGTTAGTCGGCGTTGCCGACACCAAAAGCCACATTAGGGTCCAAATGCACTAATCCGGCCAAACGGTCATAACCGCGTCAGTCGGTGGCAAAATCGGCAAAAGCTTATCTCGGTCGGGCTTAGGTGTTGGAGGTTGGTCTCGTGTGCAAAAGGCCATGCGAGGTGGTTTGGCCTGCATCGGCATCCACGACCTTGCTACGAGCGTGACCCGGGGAGGTCGGGCCCGCTAACCATGTGTGTGGCCCAAAGGGCATGATCGACATTGTGGGGAGGTCGGGGTTGGTGTGCCAAGCCACAACTCGGCGTGATATCGTCGGGGCTACCTACCGCCGGTCCACCGGTTGTCAAGCAACCGGCTACGGTCGTGCAAGGAAAGGGTTGCAACCGGGGCCGCGCCTAGCTAGTCGGGCCGGTCGGATGGGGGTTTGGCTTGGCTTGGTCGGCCTTGCCGACTGTACTGCCGCCAGCCACTTGGTCGGCATTCAGGGCTGCAACCATGGCAAGTGCTACGGGGGTGGGGTCGATAGGGTCCACACACAAAAATATTACCGGCACCGGTCGACTGCGCCGGCTACACAGCCACCAGCCACATGGCCGATGGCCATGGTCGCGCACATCATCACAGGGGAGGGGTCTCGGGGATCGCACCGTCGCCGACCAGCGGTCATGGCCGTGGCACGGTGGGTGTGGCTAGTCAACCCACAACACACACATACCCACACACAAGAAAAACAGAGAAGGGGAAAATAGGGCTGACTTGTGGCTCCTCCCTCCCAGCTATGGCGGCGGCTCCTCCCCGGCTTCGGTGCGTCCTCCTCCCCGGCGCCGGTATGCTCCGGTGACGACTCCAACTCCGGCCGGCAGCGCTCCGGCCGGTTGCTCTCCTGCGCCGCGTGCGCAGAACCCCACCGCGAGAGAGAAAAGAGAGAGATCAGAGAGGGTGAGGAGGGGTCGGATAGGGGAAGGGGGAAGAGGTCGGGCTGTGGAAAGGGGGGAAGAGACTGAAGGAAAAAAAAAAGGGGGGGGGGGGGGAGGGGCAGGGCTTTAAAAGGGGAAAGGGGCGGCGGGCTAGGTAGGGGCCTAGGGCGGCGGCGGCTAGGTAGGGGCCTAGGGCGGCGGACCGGGTAGGGGCGGCGCGACGGCAGGTAGGGGTGGCGGGTGTAGGGGGGGCTCGGGCGGCTGCTGATGGGGGAGGAGAGAGAGAGAGAGAGAGAGAGAGAGAGAGAGAGAGAGAGAGAGAGAGAGAGAGAGAGAGAGAGAGAGAGAGAGAGAGAAGGGGGGATGGGGATCACGGGTGGCTGGGTAGGTCGGGTTTTGGTTTTGTTTTTTTGTTTTTTTTGATTAGTTTAGTTTAGTTTTTTCTCTTTTCTTTTCTTTTCTTTTTTTTTAAATCCCGGGCATTACACAAGAGAAACAAATATGAGGTAAAATTTTCATATACAAAAGGTTTATAAAACCTTACCTTCAAGTCACCATTCCAACATTGGTCCCCAACGGGAGGTTCTTATTCAAGTTAACCTCCACACACATCCTGACAAATAGTCTCCTCGTCCCTGATAACGAGTTCGGATCTACTTGAATAGGTCGCTTCGCAGCCACTGCGATATCCTTCACTAGCTCCTTATCGTAGCATTAATCCACCAGTAATCTTAGTAATCTCACCCAAACTGGAGCATGATCAATGCTTTCATTAAGAGAGTGAAAAAACAAATTCCACCTCTTGAAAGTAAGAACATGGCCATAAAAAATCCACGGACTAACTTCCCACACATCTAGCAAATCCTCTTCGAGTTCAAACTGAAAAAAAAAGGAAGGTCCATAACCTGTACTTTATCAGCACACAACCACCCCTGCTCGACTCTCCAGTCTCTCCTGTCGAGAATAAGTTTCAGTGCCCTCAGGAATTTTCCAACCAAGGCTTGTCGCCACTTTGCCTGAGACACATGGAGTCTCTTTAGATCTAAAACCATCATTCCATCCACCAAAGTAGCTATCCACAAACAATAAGAAGCATCAAATTGCCCCCCTTCCCAGAGGAAGAAAGCCGATTTGTGGCTGCCGCCAAGTAGGATAGTTGAGGTCATCCTACTTCCACTTGGATCTTCGCCATTCGTTACCGAAGTACTTGTGGTGGAAGAGAGAGAGAGAGAGGGGGGGGGGGGGGTGGTGAGGGGGAAGCGATGAGGAAGCTCTGTATCCATCACTCTTTAGATTCTTGAAGTAACACCAATCACTACTCGTTGCTATCTAGGTTTTCTTAACTATACAAGTAGGCTCCCGGCATAAAAGCACTTGTCACCTTTTTCGTAGGTTGGGGTATCAAATTCTATGAGATTTCCTCCTGTCTTTGTGGTGAGTTCATCTTTCGTATTTGTGTTTGTTTATTTTTAAACAAAAACTTCAGTAAGCTCTGTTTTGGTAAATACTTAGTAATTTCATGACATATATATATGCATATCTTTCATAAATAGTATTATCTCTAAAATAAGATCTATATATAATAGATGCTAGGGGATATTTTACTATAGCAGCTATAGCATCGAGGATCACTATCTCTCCCTCTCTCATTCACAACCATCCCCAAGTGGGCCAATCTGATCGAACAACTATGCAATGTTTGTGTGTGTGTGTGTGTGTGTGTGTGTGTGTGTGTGTGTGCGCATGTGTGTGTGTGTGGTAGTGGGGGGGGGGGGGGGGGAGTTGAGCAAACTACACGGAACCAAACATATGCGACCCTGTGGTGTTGATCCCCCGCGTTACAATTGCACGGAACAAAACAGGCTGTAACGATCGCCCCTTTCTCTCTCATGCACAACCATCACCAAGCAAGTCAAACCGAACGAACGAACAATTATTCCACCATAGTTATTTCTTCTTAGAAAAAAGTGAAGACATTGACATATATTGTCCTGGACAAACTTCTTCCAACAAAGAAGATATGAACAAGAAACTTATTGTAAATTATCTTGTACTTCATTTTTCTTCTATGCAATGAGTCATAAATCAATGTAAACATATATTTTGTTGGTTTGACTAATAAAACAATATATCAATTCAACATTCAATTGTCCGATTCTTAATATTTTAAAACGAAAACGAACGATTGTTTCGACCATGTTATCCTTCAATAAGTTTTTAGATATGATACAACAACTAAGTTAGCCTTTTAGATCATCATGCTAGTCCCAAAAACCTTTTTAGCCATTGTCAATCGATATATTAGTCAATTCGGTAATCATTCGTCAATATCTTTTTCGATAATTCACTCCAATCGTGTAGGAGGGGTTTGGCCTTGACCCCAACCTATGTTGATCGTTGGTCAATGTCGATCATGCTAGCTTTTTGTGTGCTCTGTTGATCCAATAAGGGTAACGTGAATAAACTATGTAGCATCTTATGGATTCCTATGAGCCCCCTTTTTTTTTCCTTGGACGATCATGAATGGCACCCAAACTTGATCTTCATGACCGATCTCTGGATGATTTAGCCAAACACTGGGTACCGAGCCATTATGGCGCCAATTTTGATTGGAATTGATTTATGGTCTATAGTAATCAGATTATTCCTCCTTCTTCCGATGATCTATGTGTTGCATCCTAAGTTCATGTTGACAATAATTCTTAGGCCTCTATCGATAAGAACCTCATAATCAACTCTACCAAAGATCAAATTTCTTGCTTGACAATTTTGTTCTCACCAAGTCATTCCTTGGATATTTCATCAACAATAAGCCAGGAATCAACTCTTGATTGATCATTGATGATTAATTCATATTACGTTTTTTTTTTGCGGTATTAGTGATGGTGATGCCCTTAGCGTAACCAACAATGACAATGTTGTTGACAAAGCCATGGATTGTCTTTGTTGTATCAACATTTGTAGGTCGACTCTCAGCTTGCTCCGTAGGTGAAACATTTGTCAAATCCGTCCTAGGTCTGGGCAAGGAGGGTATATACTCCATTTGCGATTTTTGGGCACTGTTAGGCCTATGTCGGATATAACCCAATTTCTAATCATTCGGTTATGATGGTAGAGATTGAGTAGACATCATGTTTTTGTTCGTGGTGATCAAGATCTAAGTATTCGATGGCATATTTTAACCATTCCGAGTGATATATTTATTAAATTAATTTCTCTTAGAGAGAACAAATTGAGGTTTTTTCCCATCAGAAGTATATATCTTCTCACTCCCACTTTATTGCATTGCCAAATAAGGCCAAGCTAACCAATTTGTTCTTTAACTCTAGCCCTTAACACTTAAGCAAGGCATGACAGGTCATCATCTAATTATGAGGCGGCCCTAATTACCACCAAAGCATGTTTATTTGTTTTTTTTGGAGGGAAAATACTACTTACCCTGAAGCTCTTATCGATTCTTCCACACAGAATGACATGTCGTGATCACAACTGTCCGTTTCACCCAGCCTCCATCAGTGAATTGCACACTCACCTCAGAGCAGCAAGTAAAGGGACACTGTGATTGGATGCCACATCATTCTGTGTGAATGAATCGGTACAAGATGTCGGTATAAATAGCATCTCTCTTTTTGGAGAGGGACTAAGGCCCCATTACAAACACCCAATCACTGAGAGAGAAAAACACCTAATTTAGAAGAGACAGGCTCCCCACGAGAGAGAGAGAGAGCAAGAGAGAGAGAGAGAGAGAGAGAGAGAGAGAGAGAGAGAGAGAGAGAGAGAGAGAGCATGCACAGTTTGATCACGATCTGTCTCGTCGCCACTGCAGAGCATCATGTCATGAGAACCATGCGCCTCAAGGGTTAGACTCCCCTCCGGCACAGTGCAGGGATGGGCTTCGCCCCCGAACCCTAGAACAGGGGCTATCGCCCCCTATAACCCTCAAACTCCTATGACATGGATGTAAGTATTATAACTAAAATATCCTCCTTCTAGAAATTTCTAGCTCCGTCAGTGAGTGCAGCTAGTAGGCTTTGAACCCCTGGTCCCTTACATGAGTGAATGCCACTGAGCTACAGTGTAATTGACCCAAAGCATGGTCCCTTATCACCACCACGACGGTACAAAACATCTGACGTCATCACGGGCGCACTCCTCTTCCTACGGGCTTCGTCCGCTAGTCAGAGGCGCAGATGGTCGTCTCGTCCATTGCACTCTACGCCCATCCAGAATTTGTCGGCACGTGCGGCAGGATGTGGGACCCGCTGTAAGGCATCACACCATCAGACATCATGAAACGGAAAAACTCTGAGTCTGAGCTGCCTTGTCCCTGTGGTCGTTTCTTTCTACTGCCAGCTGGGCCCTACTTCAGTCCCCTCCCATCACAGCCATCACTTATTTGCCACGTGTCATGGAGAAGATAGCGGTCCGGTCGCCTCCCCTCCTTTCTAACCGAATCCTCCTTTAAGCCGTCGGCCGTTCCGCCCGCCTCCAGCGTCGCCCATACCACCGTCCCCGTCTCCCGCGAGCCGCAGTAGGGTAGGGGTCGTATCCGAGCTCAATCGAAGGCGGATGTCGATGCTTCGGCGGAGGAGGGCCTCGGAGGCGGAGAAGAATCCCCCGCCGTCGCCGCCGCCCCAGATCGACGACTCCGCCACCTCTTCCAAGGACAATGAGAAGGAGAAAGACAAGGGGGCGTCGGCGTCGTCTGCTGCGGCGAGGACGAGGAAGGCGCGGTGGTCCTGCGTCGACAACTGCTGCTGGCTGATCGGGTTCATCTGCTCGGTGTGGTGGTTCCTGCTCTTCCTCTACAACGCGATGCCGGCCTCGTTCCCGCAGTACGTGACGGAGGCGATCACCGGGCCGATGCCGGACCCGCCGGGAGTGAAGCTCAAGAAGGAGGGGCTCACCGCCAGGCACCCGGTGGTCTTCGTCCCGGGGATCGTCACCGGGGGTCTCGAGCTCTGGGAGGGCCACCAGTGCGCTGATGGCCTCTTCCGTAAGCGTCTCTGGGGCGGCACCTTCGGAGAGGTGTATAAGAGGTACTCTCTCGCCTTTATCTTTGTCCACCTCTTTATACTATGTACAGAAATTGAAAGTTTTTGTACACCTAAGAAAATATTATCGGCTAATTTGGTTTATAAGCAATCGATCTCATAAAGGTGATGTTGCACTTTTTTTTTCTTCTTCTTCCGAGTACACAATAATGATGAAGAATGTGTTCTTGTGTTCTGTAACCTATGAATTGGGACTAGGGTGGTACCTCTCTACTGCTCTGGTAAGATGGTCGGGGTTATCAGCATCAACCATTATGGTCAAAGGATTCCGGGATGCGGCGGTCGGGTCGCGGGGAGGCGAAACATAGGGCCGCGTCAAGTTCAAATGATCCAATGGGGGAAAACTATGCTGCAGTTGCATCTTCTTGATCCCACCAAGGAGATCTGCATAGTTGAGTCACCTGATCTGGTCTATAGGATTAGGATTTACCATAGTAGATCTAATTCTGTTTTCACTGACAAGATACTTCCCACGAGATAGGCATAGCTGAATCACCTGATCTAGTTATAACATTAGGCTTGGATTTGATTATATCATTATTGTAGATCTGATTCTGCTATAATTTATAAGATTAGGATTTGTAAAGTCCTTATCGCTGTAATTTTTTTTTTATTATAAGCCTCTAGGATAATATTTGGAAGCTTTAGGTGGTTTCTTAAAGTTTTGAAGATTTAAATGTTTATAGTGGGTTCATGATGCCATGTAGGATTTGTGAAGAAAACTAGATTCATACTTCTTTGTGCACACCTAGTTGAACTATAGATTGAGTTATCATGTTTCCTAGATAATATGTTTCAGGATCTATAGAAGGAGTAGAGGACTGTATTATTGATCAATAAGAATCTCTATTTATAGGTAAAATGGGGGTTACAAAAAGTAATCCCACATGATCTTTTGACGGCAAAAAGAAAGAGGGAAAAGAAAAGAGAGATGTGCTAACCTCTCCCCACTTGTATAGATTGGGAAATTAGCCCACACCTGCCTTTTATCTAATCTATCTCACCCTAATTTTTGGGATCATTAAAGAGAAGCAAACATTAATATATTTGTTTATTAACTAAATAGTTTATGAAGTATATATATGACGAAGATAATGATTTACTTGCCGTGAGTCGGTCTGTATATGAAGAATTGAACAATAATTTTTTTGGATTATTTTAATTTTAGTGGGATTTTTCTTTTACAAGAATCGTTAATCGTGTCATTGAATGATTTCCTTGGCTATGATCAGTTGATATGTGCACCCTTGAAAACTTCCTTAAGCATATAGGGACATTGCTAATTCAGGTGAAAATTTCCACTGATGTTGTGATTTATGATATTGAGCCTTCTCAGAACAGAGACTACTTCACCTATCTTGGACACTTTACTGCGCCCATCTTGGTGTATTTTTTGATACTTCGGAGTTTGGTGCATGACTCTATTTCCTTGCACGATTAGAATGCTACTAGTGAGTGGCTTGTAGATAATCAACTACTATTTGATGATGGTATAGGAGCTTTAGAGGCACTTAACGGGCAAATCTCATGACAAATGTGTATAAGTACGACAACTGAATCATTTTCTACAGTTTGACGTGATGAGCAAAACATAGTTAAGGAAGAGGCAAGTTTATAAGAGCATCAAAATGAAGAAGTTTGCATTGTGGGAGACTGATTAAATGAAGATTTTTTTTTGTGTCAATGATGGCAGAGGTGGATTCATTAGTGAGGAACTTATTGAGATCATTTTGGATGGCTTTGTTTTTTATTTTAATAGTGATATGATGGACATTAAGCTAGATCAAAGTAAAATAGTTGGAAACCTCATCTAGATCATGCCTAGAGTTAAGAAGGGTCTCATAATGTGCCGTCAGTCATATTAAAGCAGAAGCTGGAAAAACCTTGTATACAAGATTAACGTGGTGGTTTATAGAAGAGACATAATTGCTTTCTAGTCCGGGGCCTCTTTGGTGGTGATACTACTGTATGTGGCGGTATTGCTATCGGTGATGGTCTTGTGTATCCTGTGGAGGAAGGCATCTCCTCATCATCGACATCAAAAGCTCCCTCCATGTACTCCTTAACTATTACGGGTTTGTGGCGGCGATTCTTCATCCTGGAAGTCATTTCCATGTCGATGATGAGGAGATGCTATAATGGATGTACTTGCAACCCAGATCCTTATACTAGTTGTATAAATCACACATTAGAACATTATTTTTTATTGGGATCCTATAATGGATGTACTTGCAACCCAGATCCTTATACTAGTTGGATGAAGACGAGAACCATGAGATATAGCTTGTGGTGTGTGAGCTGGGGATGGGGGGAGCTTAGCTTGGTGAGGGATTGAGGGTTTGGAGAGAGATTTTCGGAGAATTAAAATGGATTTAAAAGAGATGCGAGAAGAGGGTGGGGGAGGGGGAGGGGGGTATGTATAGTGTAGAAAGGTTAAGGGGGTTGAAGGAAAAACAAAAGTGAATGGTAAGAAAAAAGACCCCTGGGCCATTGCGCCCAATTCACTATACTATTACTATCGCACAATGATCCTGGTGCTTATGGGACAACATTCTTTATGATTGGATATGTGACCCATATACGCATATGCTGTCACATTTGACTACAAAGACTGAAACCCCTGAATAAGTGAGGCCACTACCAACGACTACCTAAAACTATAAATCTAACTACACTATCCAATTCCAATACTATTGCTCCAAATATCACCACAGCTCTATTTTGTAGTACCTCTACAACACCATTAACAATATCCTTAGAGCATCTCTAGTCCTTGCTCAAATCTTCACTCAGATTCAAATATGTGTATAAAAAAGGATGGAAAAAAACCCTCTAGTCCTTAACTCAGATTGGTACCAAATCAAGGGAGACTCAAATCTTTCACCAAATCAAGGGTGATTCAAATCCTTCACTAAGATTTCCAACAATCATATTCATGCCTTTTTATTTACCAAACTGCCAATCAATACCCGTATTTACCATGATTTGAGTCTGTCACTGGAGTGCTTTGTATCAAATCAAGCTTTTGCTCATACTTAAATATGAGTAAAAATTTGAGTTTTGGCTGAAGATGATCTAACAATGATTTGATTTAATTAAGGTCTTTTTTTCCATCATTTGTTTCTTACAAAGTCTATGTTCACAATTGGGTGAAGTGTCTTTGGATCCTTCCATACCACCTTCATACATATAATCTTTGGCCTCCTTTCCTTGCTCCTATCCATTTATGCATCCCTCTCATCATGGCTCCTCTAATATATACTATTGTGACAAAACCATTTGAATTTGCATCCTGAAAACCTTATTATATATTGGTGTGACGTCTAGGATCACTTTGTATTCCTCATTTCTAGTTTTCTCTCTCCAAGTTTGTCATACATCCACCCTAACATCCTTATTTTACTATATTCAACTTTTGTGTATGCATGTTCTTTTTTACTCGATACTCCGATCCATACAGGGTTAGCTTTCTCATTATTGTATATAACTCTTTTTTGAGGTTCTTTGATGCATGCATGCCACAATACTTTGGTAGCTCGTTTCGACTCCATTCATTGTGATAGTACTACTGGATTTTCCTCATTTATTTTTCTTGAATGATGGTTCAAGGTATGGAGCTCCTCTCAATAGCTTGTTCCCACAAGGTTACTGGAATACAATAGAACTGAGGTTTCTGATGCGAATGCATCGTTGTAGGAAAAGAGTGAATTGTGGAGAATACGATTCAACCATGAGAATGCGAAACCGATTAGGGGAAGATGCTCATGCTGGGGATTGCGACTTAAAAGGGCATAATCCGTATCCAAGATGGTAAAACTGGTAAGGTTAGAGGTGTATCCGAAAGGAATATCTATCGGTAGAGTGAGAATGAAAGAGCTCACGAGATCCTAAAATATAGGTGGAAATGGCAGGAGGACGAATGAGAGTGTAGAAGTGGGAGGCCCTGAAGAGTCATCCTCAAGAGGGGACGAGGGGTCGAAGTAGGGACGAGGGAAACCAGAGGAGAAGACGTAACAACAGATTCAAAGTAGGTGTAGAAGGTGCTAGGAAAATAAGGGGAGGAAGAGGGACTAAAGAAGTAATAAAGATAGAAGGACCAGAGGAGTGGAATGAGAGGTCCTGGGAAGAACATACTAAAATGGAACATTCTTGAGGAAAGTAAAGCACTAAGATATGCGCTATGCGACGAGCACATCATCAATATCCTTTATGCTTTGTGCTAAACCCAAGAAGAACACACTTCGTGGAACGAGGGGAAAACTTAGTGTGTTCGGTAGGAGATAATAGAACAAAGCAGGTGCACCAAAATATGCAGAGCATACTTTATTCAGAAGGAGGCTAATGTAGACACTCAAATGGAGAGCACTCAGAGAGAACATGATAGTGGGTAATGTTAATGATGTTAGCTGACATAAGAATGACTTCAATCCAAAATGATTGAATAATAGAAGCATGGATGAGAGGTGCCCGACTAGCCTTGAGGTTGTGACTACCATTTTACTCATGAGTATAAGGTCAAGACTGTTGGTGAAGTGTGCTATGTGAGAGAAAAATGTCACGAACGTTAGAAGAGAGATACTCAAGAGCATGATCAGAGTGAAAAACTTAAATGTGCTTCTGAAACTGGGTATAGACCATGCCATTGAAGATGCGATGAATTCATGCAAACTTGGAGCAATGACACATCACATACACTCTAATAAAGCGAGAATCATCGTAGAACTAACATAATAAAGAAAACTAAGTAAGGCCCTAAACGTGTGAATACTAAGCCACAACTAGTATAAGATGTAGAGCACTGTGAGAAAAAGGAAGGGCCAAGTGCTTTGCCAAGGTACAACCAGTACAATCAGAGAGAAGATTTAGGACCTAAGATACCACAATTATGCGGTTTTAGATTGAGGCGCAAAGATATGACCAAGTTGTCTGTGCCAGAGATAAGTAGTAGAGAACACAACACTGAGAGATGAAGATGGTGTAGCTGATGGCGGAACATGGAGATGCTCAAGTTAGGACAACCCTTCCACCATACAACTGGTTCCAATCATTCTACTTGTACGTGGAACTTGCACATATCAAGAAGTGGCTACTGATAAAACTTTATAGCCATTATTTGTAAGACTTCATGGAAGTTAAATTAATAAAAAGATGGGGAACATGAAGCACGAGAGAGAGCGTGAGTCAACATAGGTCAATGGTAGGATAATATCACACTGAGAAATGGTAAGAGAGTGCCGTCAACAGTGTGAATTCTAAGCTTGGAGGGAACATGGGAGCAATCTACAAGAAGAGAGCCATTGAAGGTCATGTGGTCTGAGGTCACAAAGGATAATATCCATGAGAACAAGTACGAGAGGTGGTAGCCTAATTGAAGGGATAAAGGCACCGCTAAGTCCGACAGTTCGAAGGAGCTACTAAAGCTACTAGATTTGGTCAGTGAGCTGAGACAATAGAGCATCGGATGAAACTGGGCAAAGTATCGAAGCAGAGGCACCATGTGGTTAGTGATATTCAGTATTCACAACAACAACAGATAGACATATATGATGGCCGTTCCCATCCTTGAGCTTCAAACACTCATTAATCACATGTACCCTCTTCTTACAAAACAGGCAAAATGGATGAGAAGCTAAGCTGGATGGGCCAGTGAGCTGAGAGCCTGAGACAATAGAGCGTCGGATGGAACTACACTAAGTATCGAAGCAGAGGTACCATGTGGCTAGTGAGGTTCAGTATCCACCACAACAACAAACAGAAATATATGATGGCCATTCCCCTCCTTGAGCTTCAAACACTCATTAATCACATGTTCCCTCTTACAAAAAGGGCAAAAGGGACGGGAAGCTAAGCTGGATGGGTTGGAGAAGCTGAATGAGAAGGGACTAGAACGAAAACTTCGAGGCTCAATAGCAAGGAAAGCCTGGAGTGGGTTGGGGGTGGGGAAAGAGAGGTTAGGGTCAAGACTCTAGACGAGTCTCCTTAGTAATGAACTCAGCCAAAGTTGTGTCCAAATTGGGAAGTGGATCCCTGTGAAGGAGCGGACCATGAAGTTGCTCAAACTTAGGACGCAAGTACATAGCGACGATGTATAGATGCCGACCCTACGATTGCGTTGTTGCAGATATTGCTGGACAAAATCAGGTGGGGGGATGGCTTCCATGGACTGAAGCTCTTCTTTATAGCTTGTCGATTGAGTGTAAAACTCTTGAATGGAGCACTCTCATTGTTTTTAGTGAATCACCTCCCGAAATGACTGAAATTCACGTATACCCCTGCATTGCACATACATCCTAACCAGATAAATTTTATCGTGCACGAGAAGTATGTGACGAGTGGACAACCAATCTGGAGACATATGGATGGCTCAATTGAGGTCAAAATTTACTCCATAATGCGATCAAGCCTTGTCCACTTAGCAACATAATCAGATGCCAAAGATACCTCAGTAGCTCTGGAGGTAGTGGAAATGGTCACGGTTGCTGACAAGGTGTCACTGAGCGGAGGAAGATTCCATCAATATAATCCTTACAAGTCGTTGCCTCTAGGTTCAACCTGAGGGTGAGATAGTGAAAGATTAGACGACATAGTTGTCGGCTCCCGAAAACTAAATGTGCATATTAGGGAAAGGTTTCATAGAGATCCTTAGTGGTGTCTCCATGACAAGCTTTAAAATCTGTTAGGTCTGCGATAAACCCACAAGCTCAGGTGAGATCCTTGATTGCAGAACTCAAACCCTGGAAATAGGTCGGTAAGGGGAATGTGCTAATTAGCAAAGATGATAGACTTATTATTAAACTTGACCACCAAGAAAGGAGTGAAGAGTATTATCGCAGTGAGCATCATAATTCAGAGAACGAGTAACCTAACCGACATTGTTCTAAAAGGCGGTTCAGGCGGCCGCCTAGGCGTGTTCGGGGGTTGGCCGCCCCGCTTCAACATTAAGCGACATTGCAGATGGGTTGAACGAAGGTAGATGCCTAGGCGGGATTCGACCCGCCTAGGCTGGATAAAAGGCGGGCTCCAGACAGGCTTTAATGTGGGATCCGACCCGTTAGAGTTTTTATTCCCGTGAGTTCGTGACTCCCATCCCCGAGCAGGCGAGCACTCAGGCTGCTCTCAGGTGCTCTCTTTCTCTCTCTCTCCCCGTGATCTCCTTCCCCTCCTTCTCTCGCTACCTGCAGGCTGCCGCCGACCCGACCCCCTGCTCTCTTTCTCCTGCCTCGCAGTCATCCTTGACCCCACCCGATCCCCTCCTCCCCTCCCTCCCTCTGCCTCACGTCCGACCCCGGCCCAGCCTGAGCCCCTTTTCCCTTCCCTCTGCCTCGTGATCGACCCGACCCCCAGCTCTCTTTCCCCTGCCTCGCAGTCAACCCCGACCCCACCCGATCCCCTCCTCTCCCTTCCTACCTCGTGACCGACCCTGGCTAGCCTTTTTTGCCGGGCGCTTGCTTAGTCGTCCGTCTTCCACCTTGAAACCACTTTACCGCCCGCCTTCCGCCTTCCGCCTTCCGTTTTTTAAAACATTGCTAACCGAAGTTTATATTAAATAACATGCCACTTAAAAAACACTTACATGACATAATCAAATCAGATCTTAAGAGGCATCCCAAACACAAAAAATTAAATCCAACTTAAGTACATAGGATAGAGAGGTATTTTCCAAGGCTTGCGATTGGGTTCAAATGCAAGCACAAGGAACATGCAACCATAGAGAGCAAGCAACCACATATAATAGATAACACAAACAACAAAGAACATATGAAAGCACAAAGAAGGGTATGAATAGGAGATGGGTCAGGTTCATTGGTGCTTTAAGTGGATATCTGCACTTAACATAGCGGGTTAGATGTCTTTTTTTTCCCACTTAAGTAGATGGATGATCCAAGTTTCACGCTAGCGGGTCGGGTGCCAACAAATCCATCGGATCTCTTGAACGTCTGATATTCACAAGCAAAGTCTTCCTCATAGGGTTTTAATAGAACATGACAATGATATCTTGATGATAAAGTTTGCGACGGAGTTGGCGTTGTGGATCTGACGACCATGATATTGACGGTTTTGCTTGCAGTAAGTGAAGTGAGATCTTTGAGCGGGCAACACGTCAGTTCTAGTGCAGGTACTAAATCCGGTGGCTCTCCACACTTTGTGAATGTGGTGTCTGTCAATCTTTGTGATGGAGATTAATGGACCTGATGGATTTGTGCTAAGATCGTGACTACGAGGATCTAGCCGACACTGTGAATCTTTGTGGAACTTGCCGATTGATCTGTGTGATGGTTGATGGTGGCGTGGACCTCCATGATGAAAGAACTAGCACGACAACGATATACCTGGTGGAGCCGGTAAACGGAGGAGAAAAAGCCTCTCTCACACCCTATCTCTAAGGTGGAAGTTGGCTGTAAGTGGGAGCCTAGAATGGTGGTTCTGATACCATAAAACTTGTGGAGCAAGTGAATGTCTCCGACTAGGGCATTAGTCCAAGGTATACATACAGAGAGATCAGAGATGAGGTGGTCACCAACATGATGACCATACCACACAATGAAGGTAAAGAAGGTGAAAATATATACAATTGTAAATCCTCTAACAGATACATTCTGGTATAATATGTTTTTGTTTGACTATTTGTTCCTTGGCCTCCAAAGTTTTCCATTCTTGCATAAATCAATCTGGCATTTACCTTTGCTCTAGTTGGATCGATTAAAACTGCATTATTTGCAAATAACATTTATTGAGATTTTCTCTTGGATATCAGTCACCAACTTGTCCGTAACTAGTAGAAAGAGGTACCAGACTAATCCTGATGCAGCCCTATTATTACTGGAAGCTCACAACATTTACATTGTAAGTTGGCCATCCACTTGTTTTTACATCTTCTTGGTGAGGGACAATCTTCTTCCAAGCCCAGTAAATAATCTTCATCGTACTCAAGCACTTGTTTTCTATAGATCAATAAAAACCATTTGTAAATTTATTCTCATGTCGTGTAATCTCTCCACTAATTTTCCAAGAAAGAAATCCACATTGCTATTCTGTCTCCTTGGTATGCAACCATATCAGTTTAAAATATGCTTATCACATGTCATAGTTTCTGATCCAGCAACTTTTCATAATTCCATATGTTCAATGCATTGTCATTTTTCATATAGTCCTTCATATTATCTGTTTTGATAAATGTAGCAACGCAATAGCAGATTGGTTCTCTATAGCCTTTGCTATGTGTGTACAGATGCAGTCTGAAAAGAAACATGAATTGCTCGGTAATTCTGAGTTTCTCTATGCCCTTTTAGGAACTGTGTTAGGAGTTGACTCAATGATGATTCCTTCTGTTTTTTTGGATTATCCTCAGACCTTTATGCTGGGTTGAACATATGTCACTGGACAATGAAACTGGATTGGATCCTTCGGGTATAAGAGTTAGGCCAGTTACAGGACTTGTGGCGGCTGATTATTTTGCTCCTGGCTATTTCGTCTGGGCAGTGTTGATTGCTAATTTGGCTCGCATTGGATATGAAGAAAAGACCATGTATATGGCTGCATATGATTGGAGAATCTCTTTTCAGAACACAGAGGTATCTTGACACTTTCAATTATCATAGCCACTGATTGCTGGATTTTCCATACTGTTCATGATGCTGTTTTTCATCTTCCAGTCATGACATTTTGCTTCCCTCTTTGTCACATTAGTGCTGCATCTTTCTTATTTCATAATGTTAAAGTTTTGGATGTTTGACTCATGCATGATCTGAGCTGAACAGGTACGCGATCAAACCCTAAGCAGAATAAAAAGTCATATAGAACTTATGGTAGCGACAAACGGTGGAAATAAGGTCGTGGTTATTCCACATTCCATGGGAGTTCTGTACTTTTTGCATTTCATGAAGTGGGTTGAGGCCTCTGCTCCAATGGGTGGTGGTGGTGGTTCAAACTGGTGTGCAAATCATATAAAAGCAGTGATGAATATTGGAGGACCTTTCTTAGGTGTTCCAAAAGCGGTTACGGGACTCTTCTCGGCCGAAGCCAAAGATGTTGCTGTTGCCAGGTAGTCAACTGTGAAATTGAGTACATAAGAGGCTCTGTGTATTTGCCCTTCCATAGATCTATTATTGTTTGTCTTTCTTTCCAGAATTGCTAGATGTTACATGTCGGACCAGGAGAGCGCCCAAGTTCTATATACAACATGTCGTACATAATCTCTTTTGTATACTAAGTTCAAGATCAGCCGTCTTGTCTCCATGGTACACTGGCTCCAAAAGCCGATATTATGGTTGGCATTTTACAAAGCTGCAATGTCATTAGATGAAGTATATAAAACCAGTGTGTGTCACCTTCTAGTATTAAGAAGGCTGAAATAGCTGCATTCTAATCCTCCAGTCATCCAACTACATTCATCTAAATCGAAATACTAAGAAGGAAAGCACATGGGCAGTGAAGAAAGTAGAGAAACAGTATAGGAATGAGCACGATGAAAGAACTTCTGAAGATGCAAGGGTTTGGGTTCAATTCTGAAATAATCTGGTTTTAGATTTGCTTGAGGAAGAGATGTGAACAAGAGGCTCCTATCTGGACTATATTGTTAAGGACTTTATTTCTTGGACAAAAATCAGAATAGACCTTACAGGTTCCATAGTGTTCCTGCCAAGGTTGAAAATTACCCCATTGGTCGGTTCTTGACCGGTACGTACCGGTCAGTACCAGTTGATGGTTTCTTTTTTTTTTAATGATTCTTTTGCTTCTACAATGGTAACCATAAGACATTTGTGCTTCGTTGGGCTTTCCAAAATAGAGGTGTTAACTAGCTTGATTAAGATAAGTCGATTAAGTTGATGCTAATTTACTTTCTCCATTCAAAACATTATTATTGATTATCTCACTTAAACAAATACCTTGAAGTCTTAACTCTTAAATTAACGCACTAACCTATTAAAAACTGATTTATAGGTTCTAAGTATGGTGTAAGGGAGAAACAAGGCAATTAACGGTACCGGAGAAATATCGGTACTGGTCGGACACGTACCGGTCTCGGTCGATATTTGGACTATGGTTTCTGCAGAGTAGCAAGGAAGTCGACCGTCCAAAAAACCTAGAAATAAGAGGCTGGTACTAACTCTGGTGTATAATTCAATGTTAAAAAAAATGCTATAGGCACCTCTAGCAACCCTCCCCTTCTCTCTCTCTCTCTAGGATGAGGAATACTGTTTGTAATTAGGAGGAGTACTATAGAACATCGAACTAGGCTCCTCTTACTGTCCCCTCTCTTACCTATTCTAGCTAGTCGGTCCTATTAGGGTGACATAATTATTGGAATGGAGTACCAATAGTATTGAAGAGGAAATACTAATGAGAATTATGATAATTTTTTGTAGTACAAGGCCTATGGCCTCTATAGTCGAGTAGGCCAAAAATGCTTTGAGTTTTCCCTCTTACTATGCAAGGCCATGGAAATATGTTGGTGTGCCATCTTGATACCACTAAAAGTGAGTATCTAGTGCTTATTTTTTCTTTTATTTGGTTTTAGTCTTTATTTTCTATGCAATTAGTTAAATTTTTTGCTTGCATCTAGTGCTTAGTTTATTGGTATCTTTGTTCCAAAGCCTAGATCTATTAAAAAGAAGCCATCATCAGTTTTGCAAATATTGCAATATGTAAGAGAATTTTTAGGACAATAAGATCTTGTTCATCTAAAGTTTCCTTCCTCTTATGTCGTAAAGCCCTTTTAAATCACATTTCCACCACTACCGGACATAACCAAATTTATTTTTATTTCTGTTACTTGATTTCGTCATAAAATATCAGTCAAACCTCACATTTAATTTGTTTTTCCTCAAAGATCTGAAAACGAGTCAATTCTTATGAAAAACTTAATCTTAGTCCTTCTGTCTCTTGCATCATTTTGTGTCAGAGCTCAAGGTTTGACATCACCATGGTGACCCAAAGTGGTAGTAATTAGCGTACCACTATACAGATGTAAAAATCGAAGAAATTCTTATTAAGATCCTTCACAAGTTGATGGATCTTAATGGATGAAAATTTACTTTAGAGATTCTTAGTGAGTGAAACTATTTTAGCAAGTAGATCAACCTCTTCGAGGGCACTATCATGAGCCGGAGGAAGGTGAGTAAACTTATGGTGTTAATTTGCAGTAATTTAAAGGGGATAACCAAACTAGTCATGGGGTTTCTCCAAAGCCTTCTCAGGCATGACTCGATAGCCAACAGAGGCTTAATACCTTCATACTCATGTTCTACATAAGTGAGAATCTTTCTACAACAACGTCCAGTAAATCCTTGGGTAAGATCGTGATGATCATGATGGCTTCTAAGACATCAAGAAGGTGCATATCAAAGTCCATGGTTTCATAGGAATTCTAGATCCCAAAGCTTTCCTAGAGTGAATGACGACAAGCAATATGGTATGATTGATGACAGGTGGGTCCGATTTGCCATGGTGAAGTTAATGAGCCACACACACATCGAGATGAAACATTGAGAAATACAGGGTGAGAAAAAGTCAACTTCCTTATATAAGGTACACATGAAGGCAATTCCTTCCTCCGGATTATTAGAGATCATTTGGTCAACATGGGATCTTATGATGGGGGTTGGGCTATATGATGGTTAAAGAGTATATTAAAAAATTTAACAAACTCATTGTCCGATGTGTCATTGTGGAGGATGACTAGGATTTTTTCCAGGTTCAGGACTCGGCTCTGAAGGGATCTCTAGTGGGAGAGGGCCACCTTGTGCCTCTACGGACTGGATGAGACATTTCATATGGCCAAAAGATCGAGCAAAAATTCAAGTCTCCTTTCAGAAGATGGTTTTATAATTAGCCGCGGAGTCCCTCTGCGAAGGGTGCTCGACCGGGCTTGATCTAAGACTACATCACCCAATCCTCATACATCAATGCTCAAATCTCTAAGCATATGGTTAAGGGTGATGCAAAATGAAAGGCAACTATAAGTAATCCGCTGCAATTATGGTTTCAAACGTCGGTTGATGCTAAATCGAACAGGCCGGTACAACTTGGTTTTCTACTGGCCCGAACTGAGTCACTGGCCGGTACAGATACTTGGTCCTTATCGCCAGATACCGAGTCGTATTGGTTCGTATCAGCTGAGTGAACCCCGTATCGACCGATAAAACCGAGTTGTTTCATCTGGTTTCAACAATTTTTTTTAAAATTTTTATCAAAAATTGCCGAACCGGTCCAAGTCGAACCGACCGATACTGAGTCAACTCAATCGAGTTGACTTGGTTAGGTCTGGGCTACCGTGATCGATACTTGGTTTGAAAACTTTGGCGGCCACAACTCGACATAAGGGAAGAGGATTGCTTTAGGTATGGTGGTGAGGGTTACTTTACTCTAGAATGTCCTTCCTGATGTCTTACTGCAGGGAGGAAGAGAATGAAGCATTAATGG
Organism: Chamaelirium japonicum; assembly: GCA_947650365.1. Lineage (NCBI taxonomy): Eukaryota > Viridiplantae > Streptophyta > Magnoliopsida > Liliales > Melanthiaceae > Chamaelirium > Chamaelirium japonicum. The sequence continues at coordinate 72,464,125 of OX393549.1, read as the reverse complement.
AAGCTGAAGAAGGTTCAAGAAGAGAATCAATGAAGGGCCACTTTATATCTTTATGAGGCTTATTCTGACCGAACATAAGGTGGAGGAGGAAGATTGATTGTGGGTCAATGGCTCTTAGACACTAAGTTTGCTGCAGTGACATGGTAGCCTTATTATTGATAGTGACAACAATATGAATGCTGTCACAAGTTATAGGCAGACAAACTAAATATCCGTACAAGGAATCCATACATAATCTCTTGGGTGGATGATATCCATACCCCTTACTAAATGATGCCTTGTGAAGCTCAAGGTTGACATCTTTTAAAGACTATCTAGTGCAATGTCATCCCTATGATCGTCACCCAAAGCTTAATGGGAAAACATTGGCTTTATAACTTTTTTGTCTTCCACAATGGGATGTCCAATACTTATTCCTTTTGAATTCAATTGTCAAACCACGAATTTTAAACCGATGGAAATTGAAGAATCACTCGGAAAAAACCTAATTAAATGGAGATTGTAAAGTTCATTCAGTGCATACCAAAGTCAAGAGAAGAATATAAAAAACAAACTACTGTCTCAAATCTCCTCTATCATATCTGAAGTGTCTCCTCAGATTTGTGTTGATGTTATCAATCCACAAGACCGGCATGTCGACCCAACAACTAACGTGTGCATGAAATGCAAAAATATCCACGCCCCATGCCAATGTTGTCAATGACGTTCTTGATGACATTATTCATGATGAAATTCTCTACGACAAGAAATGTGCGACGATTCTACCTTTGATGAATTTTTTTCGAACGAACTCTTCCTACAACAACATACTCGTCAAAGTTAAGCTATCGATAACGGGGCTTGTCGTTTCGCTAGTGTTAAGTTTTATCTTAGAAGAACAAGAGTGGTGATGCTTCAACTGGTCGTTGCATATTAAAGGAAACTAGTAATTAGAAAACTAATGCTTTTACTATAGGGAGACATGCAATTGTTTGCATGGAATCTCGACATACAGGATGGCATGATATGACATCCGATGTTGGCCATACACCATCAATTTCCTATCAAACAATGATCAGTGGTGGAGATGATGAAACATGTAATTCAAGTCGAGTTTTTGCTCAACAAAACAAATGATACATCTCAAAGGAAGAAGGGAAGAGTAACAACGCATGCTGTAGTTTCTCCAGAACATCAGACCTTGTGGGTTTTTGCTGGTGTTTCGGCAAAGCAGCAGGCCCTGCAAACTTCCAGCAGGGAGGTCAGCCTACAAAAACCTTGGATAGAAGGGCCGAATCCACTTTTCAGGACCCTAGTGCAGAATTCCTGTTAAAACACGGCATCAAACCCCTCTCTTGCCTATTCTATCTAGATGCCCCCCCTAATGGAGAGGAGTACCATTTGTTATTGGGAAGAAGTATTACGGAACATCAGAGTGGACACTTCTTCCTACCGGAACCCTCCTTACCTATTATTATAACTTGTCGAACCCTTATGGGAGATGTATACTAATTGTTATTGGCAGGAAGTACCAATACTAACTGGAGATGAATACTAATGAGTATCTATGACCTGTGTAGTTGAATCAATTGAATCTTCGAGTTTACTCTCTTATTGCTATGTTTGTTGCAATTGCCTTGCTCCCATAGTGCGATACCATGAAAACATCTTGGTGAGAAGCCTTGATATCACATGAGATGAGACTTTTCTACTATTTATTTTTATTTTATTTGCCATTTAATCTGTATTTTCGATAATATTAGTTTAACTTCTGCTTGCATCTAGTTCTTAGTCGCAGATCTCTTTCTTCCAAAGCGTAAATATCATTCAGAAGCCTTCATTAAACTCCAAAATCCCAAAATTCTATTACCAAATTTCCAGGACAAGTTCTTGTTCATCTAATTTCCTCCATCAATCCCAATCCAATCGTAAATTCTCTTTGCTCAACATCCCTACCACTATAACTATAGACTTCATCCAAGCAATTTTAACTACAATTTTTCTGGCTTTATAATACAAAATTGGTCCAAACTCGGATCTGATATCTATTTTTCCAAATCTGATAACAGCTTCAATTCTCGTAAACCCTAAGCCTTCGGAAGTGCTTCCATCTTCTCCGTCAATTAGGAGACAAGAACTAATATATGAGAAATAGATAATAGTAAATGCTTGTTCTGCACAGTATTTGGACCTTGGTGGTCACAAACTGTAGAATATCCATACATTATGCAATTGAATGGTGCATACTGATTCATATATTGGTCTTTGAAGTCTTTTTTTGTGTTTTTTTTTTTCCTTTCTGAGTGATCAACTCCTATGGCATTGACTGTTGGGAAATCTGTGTTGTGGCTAATAATTGTTATTCATTTATAAAGAAAATCTATGGTCATTGTTAACAGTACTCAAGAGTTGTGTCCTGTACGTGATTTACACAACTATCTTGACACCATATATTGTTTCTTTTGTGTCATTCTCCATTCCATTGTGCTTCAATGAACATCTGTTCTTTTACATTTGTAAATGCTAGTGTGAGGTGTATCAGTTCTTTATGTATGAACTCTTGTCTATGAGATTCATATTGAATCACTTCCTTAGTTCTTGCTAATTAGAAAACATATTTCTTCCCTAACAATTTTACATATTTTAGTATATATCATTTTTTTCTTCATTTAAGTTCATTATTTTCATTTTGTTTATAAAAAAAGGGATGATCTCTTATTGGAATTAACTTCATAAACAGGGCCATTGCACCAGGTGTGTTGGACTCCGATTTTCTTGGTCTGCAGACTTTGCGACATGTTATGCGCATGACTCGTACCTGGGATTCAACCATGTCAATGATTCCCAAAGGTGGTGATACTATCTGGGGTGGTCTAGACTGGTCCCCAGAAGAAGGGTATAACTGTTTTCCTAAGAAACAGAAGAATAACGATTCTAATGCTTCTCAGGATGTTAAAAAAGAGGCGGAATCTAACTTTCACATTGCAAATTATGGAAGGTTAATATCTTTTGGAAAAGATCTAGCAGATATGCCTTCATCAAAGATCGAACGTATAGATTTCCAGGTAAAAGCTTCAAATTTCAAACTTGATATATTATTGTATATCATGAGAAATACCTGTATGAATACTATGAAATAATTACTCAATAAAGTTTCCCTATCTCCAATTTCACTTGAACTTAGTTTTTGTGTTTTTCATTTTGTGATATCTTTGTGCTCATGGCAGAAAATTGCATTTGATAGCATACTGCTGCAACACTTCGGTTAATCTAATGTATTATTACAGAACATCGGATTTGCTTTTGTTGCATGTAGACAATAGTGAGTTTTTTGAATCCTGTACATGACATAAATAATTACATCGTGAACTCCTTACAATATCACGGTATGGTGTTGCTGATCTTATTGTGTTATGGAATGTGACCCATACATGAAAGGTGGTTAGGGGAGTAGAACTTCCATCATTTTCTGATGAAAGAGTACAAAAGTCTGCACGATGAACTGGGGAAGGGTATGATACAATTAAAGTGAAAACCAGCTGGTTACGCAAAATGAAGAAACCTTAAGGGAGAAAGTAAGATTATGGCATAATTCATAGATTTTTAAGAACCTGTAGTCTGTTTTTTATCTAATAAACTCACTGATATTATGGTTTCTATCAGTAATAGAACACCTCGACGTTTCTTTCATGAAAAAACTCGAACCTGGTAAGCAAGAACCCCAAGAAGGGCTAAGGGAACGATAGAAGGAAATCTCATCAATATAACATAGAATAAAGCAGAGATGTTGGGAGAGATAGGAGAAATAAAAAGGGATGAAGAAAAGGGAGAAATAGGTCTATGACTTGTCCAATACGCCATTTGCCTCCTCTTTCTATTCTCTAGGTAGTGCAACCATAGTGGATTGAAATCTTGTGTACTATTTCCATTACTGGTGGGATTAATGGGTTACCGATCTGAGATGGGACCACAACAAAACATAATCATACCATGTTAAACTCCCTCGAAACAAGATCAAATTACCCACTAAGAAATCTATGAACAAAAAATTAATCATACGCTAAAAAATAATGCATGAAAATAAGTTAGTTAAAGGATTTACCATGATCGGATCAATGACCATGCCGCTTCGAAAACCGCTAAAGAAACTCTCTCTGATGGCAGTCGAAGGACGCTTGTGCCTCTACAAAGAACTAATCAGAATTTTTTTTAATTTAGGAGCAGGCCGACCTATCGCTTTTAGTTTGAAACACCATTGATGATATTCCGAGTCATGAATTTTTGGGACTTCTCTTGTTAGAGGCTTCCCACCTTCATACTCTTCCTTTTTTGCAGAGCTTATGGTGTACTAAATAATGAGGCAAATCCCTCTTATATAGAAAGCAAGGGAAGGAGTAGGGAACTAGAGATGTCTCCAAGCATTTTGGGACCAAACCCAATAAAAGTGTAATATGCATAGCTGAGGGTGAAATAATTAGACCAGGGGTTTGGCCCCTGGAAAATGACCAAAAGGTGCCATAAGGTCACCCCCATGGTTTTGACCAATTTGCCCTCTTTTACTTCTTTTGCCACCTCTATACCAGAGTTTCAAAAAACCCTACTCGAGGCGAGGCACACCCAAAAGCCCTAGGGCGCATAATATGGTGGAAGACTCCATCTGGGTGTACGACTAACTGGCTGGTGCATGCCGCGGGAGCTTAGGGCTCACCTTTTGCGACCACGCTCTTTGGGCATAAGGTTTTAAAACTTAATTTCGATGTTGATTTTGATCGGTAGAAAAAAGAAAATTTGTTGTATTTCAGTCAAATTTTAGTGGAAGTTTTGTATTTTACAAGGAAATATTTCAGTGGAATTTGTCGGGTTTCGATCAAATTCTAGTCAGAAGTTGGTTTATTATGAAAAAATAAATGGAGGAATAAGATGGAATTTTTCATTGAAATAGATGGAACTTTTGTTAAAATAGATGGATTTTTTAGTGACTGTCCAAAAAAAAGATGAATTTCAAATATTGGTGAAATTAAGCTTATGAGTCACACCATGAAATTATGGGAGATGTTGATGGAACAAAGGTTAAGAAAGATGACAAGAATTTTGGAGTACCAATTTGGATTTATACCAGAAAGGTCCACAATGGATGATATTTTCTTGCTGAGAGACAATTGATGGAAAGATTTAGAGAGAAAAAAAGAATCTACATATGGTTTTTGTTGACTTATAGAAGGCAATTTGGTGTACTTTAAGAAGGTAAATGATGACTCAAGGTTATGTTAAAGTGATTGAAGACACGTATGATTGAGCAATTACTATTGTTAGAAGTAATTGTGGCAGACAAATGAATTTTCAGTACCTGTGGGACTCCACCATGGGCAAAACCACATAGGGTCCAGGGGGGGTAGCTGCCCCCCTCTGAATTTTCGTGTTACTTTTGTCATTTACTGAGATACCATGTATAAAATACCAAACAGTAAAGGGATGCCCCCCTCCTCTACCAACAGAGGCACGTAGAGCGAGGGGTGGAAACTGCCACAAAAAAGTCACAAGCGGTACTTTTTGCACTAATGTTTCAGATTTACAAAGCAACAACAACTAAGTGCTACAAAGCAACTCGTGAGTATTTGTAAATTGCAAGGGAATGCGTTCCACTCCTTAAAATTCTAAAATCCTTCTTTGTATTTGATCCAATCACCAAACATTACTTTTAATGGCCCCTTTTAGTAGATAAAAATGTTTTTCTTTTTTGTTTTACATAAAAAAGGCCTGATCTATTTTTTGGAACCCAAAAAGGTATTATATGTTGAAAGAGAAAACAACCACAATTACTTCCCAAATCTGTCAGCTTCTTTACCCAATTGTCTATGATCCCTGCTATTTGAACATACAAGGGGATATACTCTCGGTCATAATACCCATGTGGCGGGCATTGGCTAGCGCTCGGTGCATTGATGATCACACCGAGGGTGGGTCGACTCGGTGTGAACCTTAAATTCCATTTTAAGTTCCCGTGTTTTTGTGCCATTTTAGCTAGTCTATCGGTAGTAAGGAGGGTACTTGAACCTAAAATTAGCATTATAGAGATAAGGATGTTGAGGTGCATAAATGGTAAAAAAAATGGAGATTTACTTTCAAATGAGTAGATTACATTAAGGTTGCGAGTGTAAATAAAAAAGAATAAATTAAGGGATATTATTCGAGATGGTTTGGACATGTGTGAAATGAATAACAAAAAAGGATTCATAAAGCCAACCCCAACCCCAAGTAGATGGGACATGGCTTGATGGTTATGGTTATGGGGTTTGAACATGTGTAGTTGAGGTTAGGACAGCCCCACTGATAGCTCTTGAATAAACTTTGAAGGGCAAGTAAAGAGAACGAAATCAAAGACAATTTGCATAAAAATAGTAGGAACGATTTCAATGAATTTTGTATATAATAAGACATGGACTTGGAAAGGAATAAGACTGAGGTGTGAGTGATCCTTTCATCCCAAATTAATCTATGATGGTGTAACCCTCTTCAACCCCTTGTTCTGTATCCATAGGTGTGAAAATTGCGGAGCTCTCCTTACCTGATCAAATATCTTGTCTTACCACATCCTGTTTAATAATATTTACTTTCATTTTCTTCTTCTTGCTGACATCACGATCTCGACGAACCTCTGATAAGACTTCTTGCTCATATATATCCACACCCCCCCTAATACACATCACAATATATTTATATAGGGACCCAGTGGAGACTACTTGTGTACTTCATGGTCCAGAGGATGCCATGTGGCACCCCCCTGCGACGAGTGCAGTGCACATCCATGTTGTGTCAAATTTAACTTGAACTTAGTTGGAAAATGAGCTTCATTCAACCTAAAAAACTTCACTGAACATGAAAACGTTAAAATATTTTATGTTTTACAATCAACATAAATTAAAAAGTCCAATATAAGAACGTCCAACTCTTAATGGGCGTGCATCTAGCGTAGTTCTTTTACCCATCTCCTAATGTTGCTTTTAGATTTTTGAATAGGTCGCCTTTTAATATGGGCTTTCTTCAGTACATCATGTATCTCCTGTACTAGTTGTATCGTTCGTTGTTTTTTAGTTGCATATGTTTACCGATAGTTTTCATGAAGTTTTTCTTTTCGTGGTCTCTAGCTTTGCTCGAAGATACGATTCTTTAAAATTATTCTTGTTCTGCTGAGTAGGTAGGAGGGGGATCACTTTCTGCCGAGTAGAAGGGGGGACCTCACTTTCTGCTGAGCAGGAGGGAGAGGTTTCACTCTGACATTTTTTTACCAAGGGGAATGGTTGCTTTTGGACACTCTCGCCGGCACCAATAACCTTATTCTCATCTGGTTGAACGACTTGTTCGAATCATTTTCTTTTAAGGGTGTGACAGGCATACAACTTATCGATAGTTTGATCTATTTTGCTCCCAAGTTTCTTTGGGCAGTCGGATGTGGCGACGAGGATGACACACGATCATTTTGATGATGTCAGTGTTACATCTGCGAAAGAACGTCCTCCAATAATCAAGCGTTCTAGATGAACTCGCCATGTCGACGACCACTAAGAGATAACGAGAGGGGTGTAGTGTGGATGGGGAGAGGATGATGTATAAAGTGTGTAGGAAGAATAAAAAGTGGGAAGGGTTTTACAATAAGTTTTGAGGGTTTATATGTGGCCGCACAATTCTAATGGTCCGAAATGTGACTGTTTAGGGTACCTATGTGGCCACACAACTCCAAGTGTCTAAAATTTGACTGTTGCAGCTGTGCAGTCATAAAAACACATATGCGGCCACACAAGTCATGTGCGTCCGCATATGTTCATCCTTGCATGTGCGGGGTCTATATAGGAAGCTTTCACATATGCGTAGATGCGACCACACATGGCAACTATGGATGGTTTTTGTAAGGGTTTAGAGAACATAACCGTGAGTTCATCTTCTGTAGTTTTTGTAGGGGTTTAGAGAATTCGGTAGTTTGCTACTCTCTGGACCCAATATTACAAAGTAGATGGATTGCACCTTTGATATTACAAGAGGTCCTCAGTGCTTCAGACCAAAATCATCCTATATATATGGCAACGCCATGAGTTCATCTTCTATATTTACCATTCAACACCTTGATACCACCCACCACACCCTAACACCAAAAGAGGAGGAAGATAAACATAAAACTAGGGAAGTATGGTTAAGTGCCGTAGTAATTTACCCAATGAGAGCTAAGTTCAGGGTTCTGGCATCTCAAGTGCCTCAGCCCACCTTCAACCACCTCACAAAGTAAAATTATCTCTTTTCATTCTCGGCTTTCCTTTCCTTCCATTACCCCCACAACAATGGAGCATTCTAACATTTCTTCAAGTTTGGATTTTCAATGAATATGTCATATATTGAAAAGGACTGTTAGAGCATGGATTTTATAAGATGCTTCTTAGCCCCCAAAGAAAGGATGACAATTTATGTCTGATTCAATCTATGCTTATGTCATGGTGTCCAATGGCAGTTAACTAATGTTCTACTCCAAGTCACCAATTAGTTTACATAATGCTACCATGTACCAAAATGCTTACATTGCTGCCGGCTTTGGAGTCTTTTGTCCTTATCTGATAAGAATACATCATAGCTAAATTGGGCCCTTGCCCGAGACAGTTATTTTATTGACAAGGTCTGCAACCATCTACAAATATATGTATATTCAATTCCAACCTTGTCAATCAAATATCAACTCCTCATTTCTTTAGAAAATCCCATTCCATGACCAAAATGCCTAAACCATCACGTCATTGGTGTCCTTTAACCTTGAGTGGCTTTAAAATTGTTGGAGAAAATACAAAATTTCTGGTAGTTTACTTACAACTTCACTATTTTTCTTCGCGAGGAGGATGATTAATTGTATTGTTTGCTGTTTTTTTTATGAAGTATCAATCTATTGAATTGTGTAATTCATTAATGATAACATTACCTATGCATCTCTACTTCCATTCTTTTTACAAGCACACATTTGCATCACATGGTCTCTTATTTGCAAATCTGCATTCTGCTCATATATCCACACACACCTTTTTTTTCTTTTCTTCTGTACACCGTTATGTATTCATGCATCTCTATATTCCAGGTGATATAGATTTTGTTTTGGATGTTGGTGGCCCCATCACGACCTTTGAACTAAATAAAAGTTTTCTCATTTTATTTGTACTAACCGCAATTTTAAATTTCTCACATTTGTTCATGTCATCTCTCTTCTAAACTTCCATTGTTGCATGTATTAGATATGCTAACTTGTTTGATTGCGAAACCAACCTTTCCCATATACTCTTTTGTTCAAGCTTTGTGAAGGTTCCAGTATAACCGAAATGCATGTTCACAAAACCGAAACTGATTTCATGTGTCTAAAATGTTCTCTTTCAATTTTCATGCCCTTTTCAGCTAATGTATTTATGATATATAGGATGCTGTTAAGGGCCATAACTTCGCCCATCCAAATGCGTCATGTCGTGAAGTTTGGACAGAGTACCTTGAAATGGGTTGGGGCGGGATCAAGGCAGTTGCTGATTACAAAGTATATACTGCTGATTCCATTTTGGATCTTCTTCAGTTTGTTGCTCCTAACATGATGCAGCGTGGTAATGCTCATTATTCATATGGGATTGCTGAGAATTTGGATAACCCAAAATATGAGCACTACAAATATTGGTCTAACCCCTTGGAGACAAAGTGAGAATCTATACCCATATCTCAGCTAATTGTATTTGGTTTACGTACGGAATATTTGGTTTTGAGAAAATTTTGTTAGCAAACAAATGGAAATGTACTGAGATAAATTGTAGAAACATGATTATGATAATCTATTTTATATAATATTGAGAGGAATCATTTTGGGCGATCTAATAACTTTTCTAGATACCTATGTTTTACCTTTCCTCCGGTGTGGAAAACAATTTGACCTTTGTGCTTCACATACATAATTGCTTATTTGAAGGAATCATAATTACAATAACTACTCTTTCTTCCTTTACTTGTATTCAAGTAGTTTTTATAAGGTATTTTGCATATAACCACTTTTCCTTAATTGCAAAAAACCCACCTACCTTGTAACTATCTGCAACTAGACTCCATTGTTGAGTTAATTTACCTTTTTTTTTTAAATGACAAAAATGCCATTGTCTATAGCCTCTTGCAGTAATATGAGTTAAGTGGTTCTGTGGTTTAGTTTACAAGAATCGGGTGAGAAGCAAGTGTATTTGTTTTTTCATTTTAATGTGATTAGTGTCATTTTCAAATTAATTGAATAATTTAGGAGTTGATTGGCAAATAGTGATAAGGGAGGTGGTTTTTTACAATTTCGTTAAAATGTAGGTGGCTATATACTATAATCCCCCTAAATATCTATATGAATTAGTTGAAACATGGCATTTGGCGCGAGTAGCACTCCTCTTGTCATATGTCGGTGCCACTTGTGTACTCCATCAGCAACGGATGACTTACATCATTCGCCCACCAGCAATCCATCAGTCGTCCGTTGACGTCTGGAACAGCCGCCCATTGATGACACCATCAGTCGTCTGTTGTCAACTCCATAGCCGCTCATTAGTGAGTCAGTATTGGCATCCATCGCCGTCTTTACCAGCCACTTGCCGGTGACTCTATCGGTTGCTCGTCAAGCACTAAAACAGCTGCCTGCCAGTAACTTTGCAACCGTGCCCTGCACTATGCGCCCTCGCTATGATTTGCCATCCACTGACGACCCTGCATCCGTGTCCAACGCCTTACAATCGGCACCTCGATCGATGGCTATCAGTGTCCCAATTCCGTACATTGAGAGGTCCAAATCTCCACTGAAACAAATTACTTTGTTTGATATGATTGCAACTCAAGCAATATTTAATAGTTTTAGGAGAGTTGTCTAAATTCAAGAGGAGGAAAAATGAATATGCAAGGAGGCGATTATTACTTGCAAAGCTAACTAGTTAAGGAAAATCCCTTTTGCTTACGACCGTCATGAGTATAGATATTTTGATAGTAGGTCCACCCAATAACTTGAACCCTTGGCGAGGTAATTTGGTTGTCCAGTATCCAAAAGGTTCACTTTAAGCACAATTGTGGGAATGTTCATTTAAGATCTTTGGCTTATAACTTGTGCCAGAAAGATGAATGCAATTCCCTATATCAAATCTTTCCTTACAACCTTTTCATCAGAAATTTCCTAGTCTAGGGAAACATTGGAGGGTTGCGTTGGTGCATGAGCTCAAATTGTGTAACCGACAAGCTAATGTGTTCCTACTCACAAATTGTTCGTTTAGGTTTCTTGGCATTCTTCTCCCTTGGCAAGTTGCTTTGGTTAGGTTTTAACACCAATTTTTGAGGGTTGATGCAAGGTGGACAAGCAGTTGAAAAATTCTTGTCAGTCTCTTTGTAGTCGAACTTCTATTGATGGGATAAAATCTGGACAATGATTATGATCCACTTTAAGCCAGCTAATCTTGTGCTTATAAAAAAACATATATGAATCTAACAGAGTAGGAACCATTTTTCCCCACCACCAAACAAAGAGAAGGGTAAATTTCCTTTGGTAAAGCCAATGAAGAGATACACATGAATAGTCTTCATCCTATAGGTTGCATTAATGTTAAGGCCATATGTATATCTACGACCCTTGTCTTAGAATCAAAGAGCATCCACTTGGTTCACATCTGACAGAAAAAACAGATTAATGTCTTAGAAAGATCTATTCTTCTTCCCAATTCAGGCAAGGGAGTCAGCTCCACCCTACAAATAACATATCTTTCCACTAAGCCAACAATGAGGTGGCTTCAAATATTTTTTATCATTTTAGGTTTCATCTGTTGCTTAGGACGCAAGTAGCTATGATCTGTATCTTTGTAAGCAAGAATATATCTTGTAAGCTACATTCTTTGTTTTCACAAGCCTCCATATGTGCTTGATAGTGAAAGTGATGTCTCAAATTCTCCATCATCCATTTTTTGGGAACCAATTCGTTTATGTGCATAAAGATTTACCATTAATTGCTTAAACCACTTCTTTTTTCCCCTGCTTTGTGGCTGCTATTAATGCAATGTAATCAAAGTTTTTTTGTATGCAAGTATTGCACTCCTGTCTAGGTGTTGATACCTTCCATTTACTCCAATGCATGGATTTTCTTTCTATTCTCATGTGAGAATTTTAGTTGATAGGTTCCTGTGCTTGCATTAATCATGATTGTTTTTTTTACCTATGTGCATTATGTTACAAAATCTTTGAGATTTTAGTTGGTATAAACGAAGCTTCTCTTTATAAATTAGAATTGGGCGTCTTATGCTTTATGCCTTCTAATTTACCTCCAATTTTTTTCAACAACAATTGCAGATTACCAAATGCTCCTGATATGGAGATTTATTCTATGTATGGAGTAGGAATCCCTACTGAAAGGGCATATGTATACAAGTTATCCACCCCTGCAGAGTGCTACATTCCCTTTCAGATTGATGGCTCAGTAGATGGAAACGAGGGGAGCTGTTTACAAGGGGGTGTTTACTCGGTCAATGGAGATGAGACCGTACCAGTTTTAAGTGCAGGATTCATGTGTGCAAAAGGATGGCGTGGGAAAACCCGGTTTAATCCTTCCGGTATCAAGAATTATATTAGGGAGTACCATCATGCCCCTCCAGCTAATCTCTTGGAAGGTCGGGGCACCCAGAGTGGTGCACATGTGGATATCATGGGCAACTTCGCGCTAATTGAGGACGTAATCAGAGTGGCGGCTGGAGCCACTGGAGAGGATTTGGGTGGTGATCAAGTTCATTCTGATATCTTCAAATGGTCTGAAAAGATTAACTTGCATCTATAAATAAGCTGGTAATCTCCATAACCTGTTAAGTTCATGTCTTCAGAAGATAAATTGGTGCTTTTTTGGACTAACAATGTTGCTGACATTCATCTGTACTTCAATTAGTTTTTTTTTGAGATGGCACTGGATACTGGGGATGAGTTCCAGTATTGCCATTTCTTGTCTGACTGAATATATTTTGTATCTTCTAAATGACCCTATTCATTAAAACAATAAAATGTATATATGCTTCTGAATTGAAGTTTAGATACAACTAGTCTTTACTGGATGATTTTTACCTTATAAAAGACCCTACTCATTGAAACAATTGAATGGTATATATGCTTCTGATTAAAGCTTAGATACAACTAGTCTTCATTGGATGTTTTTAGCCTGAATATATTTTGTTCCTTCTAAAAGACCCTACTCATTAACACAATTGAATGGCGCATGTTTGCTTCTGAATTAAAGCTTAAACATGACTAGTCTTCCTTGGAAATTTTTTTAACCTTCTATAGTTTATTAAAAAAAATCAAATATGGAAGCAACGCTATAAACTGAAGCCAAAAATACTTTGTTAGAAATTTACAGAACGTGAAATCTAAAGTGGAATTCATTACTCTCTTTTGAGAGACAAGGTTCTAGCTGCTGTTTAAGTCTGAATGTTCACCATGTTAGTAATAACATTATTATATTTCATTGAAGAAATGTGAGTTTGGTAGTATGATCTCAGAATTTAGATTTTTGGTGATATATAATATTTTTAAAGTAGTAATTAACATGTTTTTGTGTTAGAATTCATGTCATCTTCAATAAATGCCAATATTATGTCAGAGGCGTAGCAAATGCTGATGTTAGTTATTTGCTTCAATGTTTATGATTTGTTTATTTGATGGTCCGGATTTTTTTAACATCACTATATAGTTTAGATTGTCATATGACTCATACACAGGTGTCACCACTGCCACAAGATTGACTATTGACTTATTTTGATCAGCAGATTATCTACCACTCGCATGAATCCATGTTGCCTCAAAAAAGGAAAAAAAAAAACACAAACCAGAAATTGGCAATGATATATGCCTGCTGATTGGGAGGCCAGAAAATTGGCACGTAGTAGAAATATGCAGATACTATTGTTTAACTCATGGAAATAATTTGATTTGGTCTGATGCCAGGCATTTAATTGTTGAATCTATGAGCATGAAACCATCTGTAGAACCAACCTTTGGATAATACGTGTAAAAGACAGAAGTCTAAGCTAAAGACTGTCAAGAAAGTAAAATAATAAAACATTGAAAAGAGGAGGTGAATAGATGGATGGAAAAGAAAAGAAGTGGGTGGAAGGAGGAGAGAACGGAGGCATTTGATCACAGAAGCACATCCAAATGACCTGTTTCTCAATAATTACCAAAATACCACTAGACTGGTGGCCAATCACATGGTCTGCACTAATAGACCGCACCCAAATGTTTTAAGGCCCGAACTTTTTTAAATGCAATAGCAAGCTCGATGACGTTCATACACATTGAACACATTCAGCTTGAAAGTTCTCAATATTATTCATCGATATCCTGGACATTAAGAAACCTAATTCTGAATCTCTGATGCATCTTGAGGTCCGAAAGCATTAGGAAGATTGATTCCAGGATTCTCCTGTAGCAAAAAGAAGTTATGCACATCTATCAGAATTTTTTGATTAGCTGCAAATAAACCCTGCCTACAAGAGGAAAGAAGCAGAAGTGGAGCGATCATGCTGTTCCCCATAAATTATGGTGGGCTTTCCGGGTCCCCCAACTCATTTTGGTTGGGGTCCACAAATGTTGTAACCTAAAACGACTCTCTTACTACTGATTTGTGAAACAACTTAAAGCTCCAGAGTACGGCATGCCATTCAGATTGAAATAATTGATAGGCAGTCACCAATCGGTTTCTCTTAAAGGCGGATTTGTCGCTGAAAGAATTGTAAAGGTTCAAAGACTGGTATGTGATTTCTCACAGGTGAACCGCAGTTAGCCCAACCGGCTGGCAAAGGATGTCTGTGATCACAAGCCACGTTAGGATGGCCCGATCCGGATTGACAGCTGGATGGTTGAATGCATTGCCCTTCTCATAAAAGGCGAATCTGTCACCCAAGGATTGTAAAGTTCATATCGGTACCCACATCTGTGACCCGGCACATATTATGATAATTCAGTATTCCTCTGTTATCGAAGATCTGCTACTTTACTTCATCCTCATCCTTTCCATCGTCTGAAAGTCATTTTGCCCTTTGCAGAAATTTTGGGTATCAAAACTATGTGTGCCTGGGCTGGAGAAACAAAGGAGCTAAAGCCGGATCGAACTTTATGTGCCTTCTGCTCGCATTTCTGTATGTAGAGTGTATGCAAACGTTGAGCGGCAGACGGACCGCAGCAAGGGTAACCACATGATCACATGATGGATGGATGGTGCCTGACCCCACATTGATTCGATTATTTAACTCATCAACCATGTGTAGCTTTTGCTGGTGGGTTAACACTAGTCGCCTCTGGGCCTCTGTAAGAGCTGCTAGTTTTGGTTGGTATACTACATATCACGAGTATACACACCTTATTAGGGTAATTCTTTAGGCTCAGGACGGTCTGATACGCTGTCTCTACTGTAATAACACATGTATTGTCTCTATTGTAAGCATACGTGTACCACTGAGCAAGAGCTACGATGATGTATTGCATCGTGGCGCACGTAGAGACTACTTGTAGCTTTGATTTCCTCCTCATGGGTTACTTGTATTGCCATCAGTTATTAAAAGTTGTCAGGTTCAGTAAATGATCAGATGTGGCTCTCATCTGACTACATCCATGATGTCTTAATAGATGTTTTTATGGAGGTTTTCATATAAATTTTAAGAAGTGAGCATGATTTGCTCTTTTTTTCAAGGAATCCAGAATGGAGAGTGGACCCCTTGACTCTAGGTAGCCTCCAAGAGACCTAGGAGATCAAAATATTGGGCACTGCCCTTAACGGTTGACTAACAAATGAGGGCATCTGTTACGGATAGGTGAACCAGAGGGGGTGTCAATGTAAATTGAGATAATAGAGGGGCTGTCAATGAATTTGTTAGATAATCGAGGGGGTGACAGTGTAATTTATCCTGTTTCATAAGTGAGAAGGTATGTATTTAGAACAACAATTGCCTGCTTCCCGTGCATCATAAATAAAAAACTTAGAGCTTGGCCTCCACCTACGGGTGCCGCCACACACACAGAGAGAGAGAGAGAGAGAGAGAGAGAGAGAGAGAGAGAGAGAGAGAGAGAGAGAGAGAGTTATTCGGTGGGACAGAATTGTTGTACTAATTGCACAACCAATGTAGGCCCTTTTTTTCTTTCAGAAATTTTTTAAAAACGCAACAAAAAATATTAATATTTTAATAAATGGAACAAAGGTTTTGAAATAGGAAAAAATGGAATAGTACGCCATCTCAAATGGCGTAAAACATTTAACGGTGATTTTATATGTCGAAAGTGTCCTTAGGTCTAACGAATTTACGCCATCTCAATTGGTGTAAATCCTTTGAGTAAATAAAGAAGGGTTATTTTGATTTTACCCCCCCAAACTTTGTCCTGAATTAGACTTTACCTCCCACATTTTCATTAATTAGACTTTACCCCCCAAAGCTAACTTTCCCTTAACTCACCATCTAAGAGAAAGGGTGAGCTGACGGAAAAGAAATAAAGTTTTGGGGGGTGAGCTGATAAAGCAGTTAGTTTTGGAGGGTAAAGTCTAATTAATGAAAATATGCGGGGTAAAGTCTAATTCAAGGCAAAGTTTGGGCGGTAAAGTCAAAATAATCCTTCTTCATTTACTCAAAGGCTTTACGCCATGTCAAATGGCGTAAAGCCTTTGAGTAAATAAAGAAGGGTTATTTTGACTTTACCCCCCAAATTTTGCCTTGAATTAGACTTTACCCCCCACCATTTCATTAATTAGACTTTACCCCCCAAAACTAACTTTCAGTCAACTCACCATCTAAGAGAAAGGGTGAGCTGATGGAAAAGATTTTGACTTTACCCCCCAAATTTTGCCTTGAATTAGACTTTACCCCCCACATTTTCATTAATTAGACTTTACCCCCCAAAACTAACTTTCCATCAGCTCACCCCCAAAACTTTATTTCTTTTCCGTCAGCTCATCCTTTTTAAATTCTTAAGACTTTACACAATTTGAGATGGCGTGAAATAAGGGCATTTTTGATATTTAAAATCATCGCTTTATTATTACGCCATCTCAAATGGCGTAAATGCTTTACGCCATTTGAGATGTCGTATTATTCTGTTTTTTCTTATTTTAAAACTTTTGTTCCGTTTATTAAAATATTAATATTTTTTATTCTATTTTTGAAAAATTTCTGTTTTTCTTTTACCATTGTAAAACGGAATAGTACGCCATCTCAAATGGCGTAAAACATTTACGTCATTTGAGATGGCGTAAAAATGAAGTGGTGATTTTAAATGTCGAAAGTGCCCTTAGGTCTAAAGAATTTACGCCATCTCAAATGGCTTTAACCATTTGAGATGGCGTAAAAATTGAAGAATGTACACCATCTCAAATGGCGTAAAGCCTTTGAGTAAATAAAGAAGGGTTATTTTGACTTTACCCCCCAAATTTTGCCTTGAATTAGACTTTAACCCCCACATTTTTATTAATTAGACTTTACCCCCTCCCCCCCCCACCCCCCCAAAACTAACTTTCCGTCAACTCACCATCTAAGAGAAAGGGTGAGCTGACGGAAAAGAAATAAAGTTTTGGGGGGTGTGCTGACGGAGCAGTTAGTTTTGGGGGGTAATTTGGCGTAAAGCCTTTGAGTAAATAAAGAAGGGTTACTTTGACTTTACCCCCCAAATTTTGCTTGAATTAGATTTTACCCCCCACATTTTCATTAATTAGACTTTACCACCCAAAACTAACTTTCCGTCAACTCACCATCTAAGAGAAAGGGTGAGCTGACGGAAAAGAAATAAAGTGTTAGGGGGTGAGCTGACAGAGCAGTTAGTTTTGGAGGGTAAAGTCAAATTAATGAAAATATGGGGGTAAAGTCTAATTCATGGCAAAATTTAGGGGGCAAAGTCAAAATAATCCAATAAAGAATTTAAGAGGAGTTAAAGAATTTAAGGCGTCAAATTCTTAAGGGTTTTTACGCCATTTGAGATGGCGTAAGATAAGTTTATTTTTACGCCATCTCAAATGGCGTAAATGCTTTATGCCATTTGAGATGGCGTATTATTCCGTTTTTTCTTATTTTAAAACTTTTGTTCCGTTTATTAAAATATTAATATTTTTTGTTTCGTTTCTGAAAAATTTCTGTAAGGAAAATGGAGTGTGTCATTCGTTTATAGGTCAAAGTAGCATGAAACTTTATGTCTAAGGGGGGCAATTGTTGATCTATTATCCACTGTTCTTTAAGGCCAACCTTTAATCTCTCATTCTTTCCAAATGTTCAGCTCCCCCGCCCCCCCCCCCCCCGGGTCTTAATTACCTGACTCCTCCTATGGTCGCCACCTCTGTTCCCTCCTCAATCTACGTCCTTCTCTGCTACCTCCTCCTCCACCTCACTTCCTTCTTCTGTCTATATTTTTTGTCGCCTTCTCCCTCATCCTCCTTTATTGTGGTGAGCCCCCGTTAGGGACGGAGAAGAATGAAGACGAGGAGGGAGGGAGGGGGGTTGTCGGAGAAAGTGAGTCACCGAAGGAGGGGAGGGAGGAGTAGGAAGCAGGTGAAGAGGTTTTTCTGAGGAAGACGATGATGAAGTTCTTTCCAGAATTTTTTTTCCAATCACAGATTGCCATGTACCCTAGTTGCACAAAGTCCACCCGGGGTTATAGGCAAACATTGTTTATGTATTTATGCCAAACCTCAAGGAGGTCATTGCAATTTTTCCTTAAAGGCAAATATTGTTCTTTTATTTATGCCGAACCTCAGGGTGGTCATTGCAATTTTGTTTTAAAGGGAATTGCCTATTGCATTGCATCTAACTTTCTTGTAGACCAAGCCTTAATTGTTTCTCACTAATAAGGACACTTGTAGTTCGATCCGGCTATTTACAACACACATTACTAGGGACAACACAATCTTTAGGGCAGCTGCATATTATCAAGCGCAACACTTGCAATTGTTGTGCTGCTCCCAGTAATGTGTGGTGCAAGCCATCGGTCAACCAGCTTGACCTGTGCAGGTCACCGCCCATCCTCCCCCCCCTCTCTTCTTCCTCTTACACTTGTTCGTTTCAGCCTAATCCCTTTTATTGTGCATTTGGCCATTCGAGACCGAGTGTATCTACAGTCCATTCAGCCACCGTTGAGCACTTGGCCTCTAATGGCCTAGTGAGATATAGATGCACTCAGCCTTCGAATGGCCAAGTGCACAATTAAAGACTGTGTGTAGAAGGAGAAAGGAAGGAGGAGAAAGAGGGGGAAGGAAAAGGAAGGAGGAGGAAATCGGGGGAAGGAAGAGGAGGCGGTACTACAATAGAAAAGTAATTTATCGGCAACATAATCAGATGCAAACATATGAGATGGGCGACACTGTGCACAGAACAGGCAGAGGCTACAGTGGCCTAAGTTACCCTCGTCCAGTCCATTGACCTGATTTTACGTTTGTAAATGTGATGCCACTACTAATTAAGCCAAATACTTTTGAGTTAGAGATAGAAACGTTAAGGTGAGGATAGGATGCAACGATGAAGCTGAGTTTCACCGGATGGAGTGATGGGGGAAACAGATACGTGCTTCATGGAATGCTTGGAATATGTCTCCAACATATAGCTCAGTTGGTAAACATGTGGCCTTGATAAAGGGTTCGAATAAGTGCTATGGTATATTTCCTCCCGCTTTATAGTGGGGGGTCTCCATCTTGTATTTGTGGCAAACTTTTCTATTCGAGGGGTACTAAACATCGGGATATTTTTTTTGCTCTTGTGGCTAGTTTTGATTCTGGTCTATTTTGTACTAGCGCATTAATAGGCGATGTATGACCACTACACTACGATGGTCCCATCAAAAAAAAAAAAAAAAGCTTGGTATATCGTACAGCTCTTATGAACAGAATATACGTACATTTCTATAAGATATTTACGATTAGATGTAGATCTGATCTACATCTCTTTCTATCCAATAATATTCTCATTTCTGAAAATTAATAAAATGAGAAAGAAAGAAAAAAGAATTATAAGGACCACCCACTTTCTTGTTGCATCAGATGGAGATACTATTAGGCACCCCTCGGCACGTGATCCCCGGCGGCGAGCTCGGCGCCATCAGCTCATAGGGCAACACCCCGGCCCCGCACCGGTTCCTGAAAGCCGGGTCTCGGTTCCTCCGCTCGATCTCCTCCTCCACCCTCCTCATCTCCGCCGCGAACCCGTGGAATTCCTCCACCATCTCGGCGTCCCCGGTCCACGTGTACGGCTCCGGCCGCTCCCCAATGTACTCCTCGTCGGCGGAGTGCGTCGACAGCGTGTCGATCACCGTCATGAACGTCGTCGCCTGCAGCAGGCTCGGCATCGCCGACAGGTAGAACGCGTGGGGGTCGGCGACGAGGTGGTCGTACTCGGGGTCGCCGTTGGCCGGAACGAGCCGGCGCATGAGCGGTGGCCGGTTGGGTAGGTACCCGCCGAGCGGGTACTGGCCGAAGTTGAGGGAGGCGTGCTGCGCCGAGGAGAGCCAGATGATGGTGGTGAGGATGGAGGCGAGGTCGCCCGGGGTGGCGAGGCGGGGCCACCACTCGGCGCCACGCTTGTCGGCGTGGCCGACGTTGACGGCTTCGGAATACCAGGCTTGGAGCTCGGTGTCGGCTTCGACGAGGTGCGGGTTCGGGTAGTAGGCGTCCACGTAGGTCCGGACCCAGGTCTGGATGGAGTCCCAGATGAGCAGGCCGTCGTTGGCGTAGGGGTAGTCCTCTATCAGCAGCTTCAGTCCGTGGGGTTGGGTTGGGTCCTCTACGGCCATGCCCCTGCAAACAAAGGATAGTTTGGTCAAATTTCAAATTATTTTCACGATTTATACTAAAAAAATCATTTTCAATAAATACCCCCACCGAGGAGGAAGAGAATGGCCGCGAGGAATTTTGGGGTGCTCAGAAAGATTCGTTGGGTGTGGGTAATAATTTTCTGCATGGGAATTTTCATGTAATTGTGTGAATGAGAACACACACACACACACACACCTTCTGATGAGATCGGCGGGGAGGCCCTCCTGGTCGAAGCGCCAGTCCCGGTAGGCGGCAGCGCTGATCTCCATGGAGCACGGGCCGGGGGTGAACCCGGACTCGATGACCCCGCCGGCGTTGATGAGGATCTGCCGGGCGAGTGCGTTGATCTTGAGCGTGTACCGCATGTGGGGCTTGAGCAGCTTGAAGATGGGGTGCATCGTGCTCAGCTGCCGATGCGCCGCCAGTATGAAGGGCTCCATGCACGCATGCGTCCTCAACCTAAGATCACCAATCAATCCAATCCAATATTTGTTATTGATTGCCTCTTTGATCTTCCATCATCGACAATAACAACAAGGGTTACCAGTGGTTGACGAGCTGGTGGACGCCGGCGTCGTTGGAGCAGACGTGGGCCTTGGCGAGCTGCCAGAGCCAGTTGTTGGTGGCGTCGGCGGGTGGAGTGAGGACGCGCTTCGCCCCGGAGCTATTGGGGGTCGTCGGCGGGAGGCTGAGCTCGATGGCGATCGGCTTCAGGGTCCTGAGTGGGGTCAGGAAGAAGATGGTTCGGGTGCCGTAGGCCTTGCGGCCGTCGAACGAGTTGATCCGGTCCAAGAACGGAAGGTAGGCATCGTGGTAATCCATGATGAATAGCTTCTTCTCCTCCAAAGCCTGCAAGGTTTGACCAAGTTTAGGGGACAATGTATATGGTTGTAAATTTAGGAAGAGGGACGGGGGTATATATGTCAAGTACTGAGGCTAATTTAACCTGCTGGACGGACATGCCGTTGAGATGGCCGATGATGTGCTCCTCTGTAATGGCGGACTCGGGAGGGCCGTAGACGGCGGGGTCGAGCTTGCTCACCGGTGGGAACACCTGAAAATGACGAAAGTACCCCTTTGTTTCAGCCCGCAGAAATCTTCGGCGGTCTACGTATCTAAGCTGGAATGACGACATTGCCCGTGGGAAATTACCTGCAGCCGCTCTATGTTGACAGGGTTGATGCCGGCGAGCGTTTGCCGGGCGAACTCGTCATCTCGAAGCCAAGCAAACTTGTCCTCTGCACGTGCGAACAGAAAAAAAGTCAAATCATTCATCCTTAAACCCGGACTTGGAAAACTTCTAAAAGGGCTCCCTGGGTTGTCTATCTAACACCTGGTCAACCGTATGCGGGTCCCGCAGCATGTGGAGACCCACCAGCCAAAGCACTACAACTTGAACATACATGTGGGCTAGCTTGATTGGTTGCTGTGTTTTCAACATGTGATTTTGAAAACACATGTACAAATAGTTTAAAATTGTTTGATCAGTAGGGTATGACACGTGTGTAAACAGATACATACTTACTAAATTTATAAACTATGTAAATAAAATTTCATCTAAATACATAAAATTTTAATTACATATGTCACATGTACAAACCGATATACACGTATCATGTACACAGTAGCCAAACAATTGCATAGTCCTATGAATAAACACTGAGAAGGAGTTCATTTACTTACTGGTGAGGATGTGGGGGGTGTCGTAGCGGAGGAGGCCCTCGCTCGACTCCTGGATCTTGCTCACGAGCGGGATCTTCTTGAGGACATGCTCCTGCAGGCCTTCCTTGAGGCGAAGGCCGAACTTGAAGAGGTTGTCGATGTCGTGGAAGCCCGTGAAGTCCTGCGTCTCGGGATACATGGACGCCACGAGGGCCGGGACGATGTTGTGGAGCAGCGCCTTCCGCGCCCCCTCCGACATCATCTCCTCCTTCCCTTCCTCGAATGCCTCGTCGCGGGGGACGTAAACTGGAAGCGGATCCTCTACCCTGCTCTCCACAAAAGTATCTGCAATGCAAGTGATGATCAGAGTCTGATGACTATAATTCTGGTTCAAGGGGGTAGCTTGTCATTGAGTCAATTAGGTTTGTTGGGTTTGTAGCTTGAGTCACATATCAGCATTACCTCACAGGGCCAGGATCAAGGCCTGTTCCTTGCTCTCAATTTTTCATGGTCTTGTTTCAAAGTCAAAATTCTAAGCAAGCTTTTGTTGATTTGTTAGTCAAACACTTCCCTCCAATTCTCCAAAAATAATTCTTTTTTTTTTTGGACTAATATTTTTTAAAAATTATTACAAAAGGCTGATAATCGTGTTAAACAATACATTACGCCAATTACTCGAATTATAGGCAGTAAGGTAGGAATGAAGCAGTACCTGTGTCCGATGGGGGCCGCCCTGTCCGACACCGCCTCGGGTATGGCATCTTCTCCCCTCCGAGGGTCGGACGGGAGTAATCGATTCCCTTATCCGGATTGCCCAAATCGTTGTAAGTCGCGTAGTCATACACCCTATCGGACAGCCTGCGCACGCCTGCTCCGTCGCCCCTCAGCTCCTTCAACTCCCTCTCCCTTAGCTCTCGCAACCCGGATGGTGTCTCGGATGGTAAATAAGGCTGCATCAACAAAATCATGCCAATACTTCAGCTATTGTCTCCATCTACTACTATTGCTAATTATTGTTATTAGGGATAAATTACACTTTAACACCCTGACGTTTTTTTTATTCCAGATCGGTCCCTATAGTTTTCATTGGTAGACAGTACCCCTTTGGTCAACAACTAAATTTCCTGTTTTGGTAATTTTAATGTAGTTTATCAACTATGGGGGGTTACGTGATTCTAGACTAAACTTTAGGGGGGTAAAGTATAATTTACCCTATTATTATTATTATTATTTATTTGAAGAAGGATAGAGGACCTTGTTGCTGAAGAAGAGCCGCTTGTTGGGGTGGTCTTTATTGGATTGGACCCAAGAGTTGCAGGGGAAGTGGACCGGGCCGCATGCGAAGCCCTCGACCACAATGCTCTCCAAGAAGAACTCCCTCTGATGCCGGTTGTCGACGGTGATGGCGCCGGGCTCTCCGAAGGCGGAGTCCACCGTGAACTCCGCCGTGTACACCACCCGATCCGACTTCAGGCTCTTCTTCTCGAACCAGCCCGTGAGGACGGAGCTGTTGCTCTTCTTCACCTTTTTTGTCCCTTTGGAATACAAAGAAAGAAAAATACGTGATTTAGGACCGAAAGTAAAAAGAGGAAACAAATCAAAATATATGGGTAAATTACACTTTGCCCCCCTGACGTTTAGCTAAACAACACTTAACCCCCTGATAGTTAAAAAACCTACAATTCGATCAGTTATGATCGGATAAAAATTAATTAAAGCCTTTATCCGAATCAATTTAGAAGAACAGTGAAAAGATTTAATAAAACCCACAATGGAAATGATCTTACTTGGGTTGATCTCCGTACTGACGAGCTCGAGAACAACATTTCTTCCGATCTTATCGGAGAGGGCATCGAGTTGGTTCGCGATCATCTCCTTGAACCCCTCCTTGACCTTCCGCCGCACCGTCACCGCCGCTCGGACCTTGAGTTTCACCGGTTTCTCCACCGCCGCCAGCACCGACCTCTCGACGATCGCCGCCGCCACCACGGGAGGCGCCCCCACCTTCATGCGGCTCCTCTGTTTCGCCGGGAACAGGGCAGGGGGGATGCGGAGCTTGCTCAGGTCGCCGCGGCACAGCACGTCGCTCGAGGGGGGTAGCAGAGAGCATCTCTGAAGGAAGGAAGAGCCCACGATCTCCATGGAGGCTGCCATTGGTGCTCTCTCCCGTCACAAATCTCAGAATTTTTCTATGATGGGGAGGTGGGTATTCTGGGAAGGAATCGAGACGGACTCTGAGCCCCTTTCCTCTGCTGAGGTTTTTGTCGCCCTCGTGGATTCTGGGGTTTGTGGAGGCTGATGGGGGAGAAGCGGCGTTTTATAGAGAGACAGATGGAAGGGTAGAATGGGAAATGCACGAAAGCCGACGAATTCTCAATACACGTTTTTCGAGATCGCAGTAGAAAGTACAATATCGAAGCAGCTTCGCCGTGGTCGGAGGCGTTTCAGAGGAGAAGTGTACAATTATGCCCTTACAATATCTTAATAATGACAAATTTGACAAATCTAGAAAGCTGAAAGTGGGGATGAGGAGGAGTGAGGGGAAGGACCCTAAGTTTGGGGCATGGATCCGGCAAGCCCAAGTAGCCATGGCGACATGGAATGGTATCACTCCACGTGCTTGTGTTCCACATTTTGGAGTGGTGCAGTGTAGGCTTTCGCTCTTTTATGGCTGTTATTTTCGATCTGAGTTAGAATCGCCCGCTGTGCTCCAGTAACAAAATCGGCTAGTAACATATTAATAGTTTGTAAACGCATGCGATGTAAAAGCAACGACCATGATACACAAGGGGACTTATGTAAGAGGCAAACAACACGCTCAACATGGCCCCTGATTCTGCATTGCAGAGTCTAGGCGCTACAGGGCGGTGTTCTCGAATAACCTAATCTTTGACTCGGTTCTTTTTTTTTTTTTGGGAGGATGCTTCAACTTGGTTAAATGTACAAAAAATCCACAAATTTAATG